>BQNB010169374.1:0-13788 GCA_026074375.1 Tanacetum coccineum | reverse complement strand
CTTGATTCTGAGTTCATCTTCTGGTGGTAACTCCTCAAAATCATCTTTGATTTCATCCTCTTGAACATTCTCTGACATGATTTCATCGAATTCTTTGTCGAGCGGTGTTTCGCTTATCTTTTCCGATGTATTTAGGAATGGTTTAGAATCGTTGAGCAGAGCATCGAGTTCATCATCAGTTATGTCATCGATAACATCCATGCGAAAGCATGTGTCATCATTCACGTGAGAATGCTGCATAGCTTTATCGATGTGAAATGTTGCTCTATCTTCTCCAATTCCTAAATTGAGTTCTTTGTTCTTAACTCTTATGATAGCGTCGGCGGTATGCAAGAATGGTCTTCCTAAGATCAGAGGGACTTTATCATCTTCCTCCATTTGCAGGATAATGAAATCTACAGGGAATACGAATTTTCCAACTTGGACGAGCATATTATCAGCAACTCCCATAGGGTACTAGTAAGTATGATTTGCTAGTCGGATACTCATCCTTGTGGGTTTCAGAGTTGTTCCAGAAAGTGCAGCGTATAGTGAATACGACATCAGATTAATACTTGTGCCAAGATCAGCCAAGGCGAGATATTCAACTGAGTTTGCAAGTTTGCAAGGGATTAAAAAACTTTCAAGGTCTCCAAGCTTCGTTAGCATCTTGTTTTGAAGAATCGCTGAGCATTCCTCAGTTAAAAAGGCAGCAGAGATTTGCTCCATCTTACTTTTGTTGCTTACAAGATCTTTCAAAAACTTGCCATAATTAGGCATGCCTGCTAGGACGTCAACGAGGGGTACATCGATCCTGACTTCTTTGATCATGTCGAAAAACTTGGCATATCGTGCCTCTATTTTTTCTTTGTTCAAGCATTGTGGATATGGAATTTTTGGCTTATAGGCTTTGAGTGGCGGTGTATCGGTCTGAATTGGTTTCTTGGGTAGAGGTTCTGCCTCTTTTTCGACTTCTTCTGCCTCGTCTTCACTATTGTCAAGGAAGACGGCAGTTTTGGTGTTTGGGTTAGCTAGTGGGTCATAAGTCTTACCACTGCGTGTGAATATGGCATTCACGTGCTCATTTCGAGCAGGCGGTGGTCGGTAAGGTCTTTCGTTTGATGTTGAAGGTTTTGGATTGGTTTGGGTATTGCTAGGCAGCGTACCCGTGGGTCTTGAAGATTGGTGATCAGAAATCCTACCAAACTTTGTTTCAAGGTCTTGAATCGCAGCTTGATGATTCTTTTGTCCTTGTTCGACTTTGGTTTTGAGATTGTAGAACTGGTTCTTGACAAAATCATTCGCTATCTTTTGTACTATAACGAATTCTCTCATGGTTTTCTCAAATTCTAATTTGTCTGGTTTCTTTTCAGGTAAATGTGGAATTGGCGGGTTTTCCTCACCAGGGTTTGAGTTTCGGTTTTCATCTCGATGGTAAGATTGACGATCGCGCCAATTGCTAGAATTTTGACCATAATAATTTCCTCGATATCCTCCGGATGCATAGTTTGCTTCTTCCTCCTTGGGTCCTCCCATAGGTTTATCGTCGCAATCCGATGATGGATGGGGTCCTCCACATTTGTTGCATCCATCTCTCATTTCTTTCATGTCTCCTTTGATCTCTTTGAATTGTGAATCAATCCTTGTCATTAAGGCTTCCATTTTTTCCAATAATGGTGAATTTTATTCACTTTCGGCGAAGGCAATGGTTTTACGAAGGGGGTTGGTTCTGTTCTCTTTTGACCAGTCGAGTTTGAGAAGAACTGATGTGCTTCATTTGGGGTTTTGTAGAGGAATATTCCTCTAGAATCTAGGATAGCTTGGGTTGGTTCGTCTAGTCCATGGTAAAAGATTTGGATTATGGTTCCTCGTCCTAAACCATGTCCATGACAACTACGAAGTAGATCCTTCATACGTAGCCAAGCGTCGACTAGTGATTCGTGATGTTGTTGGGTGAAACCTCGAACTTCTCCTATGAGTCGATCAAACATAGCGGGTGGAAAGAATCAGCTTATGAAAGCTTGTCTCATTTCTTCCCAAGTGGTTATCACACCGGGACTTAGTTCGTTGAACCAAATCTTGGCTTCTCCCGTTAGGGATGATGGAAAAAGTTTTAGTTTGATGGCATCCGCGTTGGTGTTGCCATAACGGAACATTCCACATATTTCAACAAATTCGGCGATGTGCTTGTGCGGATCGGCCTGTGAGCGTCCATCGAATTGTCGATCTTTGATCATGGAAAGATGGTGTCCTTTGACGGTGAAGTTGTCTCCAAGGTCAACCGCGACAATAGCGACCCCAGGAGTGGGTGCTACGGCCCGATTGTTTCCCCACATGGGTTGGTCGTCGGCCATTGGGAAGGGTAGGTCAAGAAATGGGTTATAGACTACCTCGGCTTCAAAAAGATTCTCGAAAGGTGGATATTTGGTTTTTGGAACTCAGTCTTCAATGGGTATGAACGGGTTTCGCTTCTTTTTCTTTCTTAAGGTTTGGTGGATAAAATGTTCGGGTTTGGAATAAGGAGTAATTGGGTTTTGTCCAACAGAACGTGTTGGCATGCAAGGGCAAAACTCAAATAAGATCAAACCCAAAAAAGATTTAGAAAGATTGGATAAAAAATTGATTTTTTGTTAGAAGCTGATGCGCCGGGTGCCTGAGTGATGCGCCAGGCGGAAAAGGGCTCGTCGAGGGGTTGTGCCAAGGCGGCAAAGGGTTGCGCCTGGTGGCTCCAAGGGTTCTGTGAAGAATTTGTTTTTTGAAACGTGGCAACTAGGGACAATAGGATCATGAGATCTAAATCGTAAAACACGATCAAATCCCTGGCAATGGCGCCAAAAACTTGATGCGTGCGATACGGTTCAGTTTTAAATTTATAACTCGGTTTACCAAATTCTTAAGCAACACATACGAGCAAGTGAACTCGTTCGTAGTAGAAAGATATTAAATAGTAAGTCAGGATCGTTCATGGGGATTTGGGTGTTTTGACTTGATAAAGATTTCGATGATAAAAGAACTAAGATGCAAGCAAGCAATGATGAAAGTGATTCGATAATAAATAGATGTACTTGGTTGGATTTAGTTTAGGAATCCATTAGATATGAGGGTGGCAAAGACTAACAAGTGAATTAAAAGAATTGGAGGTTATCCAATCTATTGTTTTTAAAACTTTTTGCCTTCGTCAAGACTCCTAGTGACAAAAACAAGCATTAGGCGCAATCAATCAATTCAAGACTAAGACAACCTCTATGAGTTTGATTCGTGGTTTGTTTCACAAACCATAGACATCGATAATTATGTTCCTAGTTATACCAAACCGCTTAAGAAATGGTCAATACAAAAGGTAGCCGATCATCATAGACAAAAAGGTGACAATTGATTGATTAACAATATCCCTTTCGGCCTATGATATTCTCAATAAACAATCCGATTGATAAAACTATGCCACTTTAGAACATAAGAACAAATGGATCTAAGACTTAGCTTGAAATTGAATTAACATGCCATACTATCATAATCGAATCTTCATACCACAAACATCATCTAACCAAGCACATAAAGGGACTAGCCACTCATATTAAACAAAGACATAATTCCTGAAAATAATGCATTCATAAACATAATGAGAGTTCTTACAAAAGTATTGCAAAAGATTAAAGGAATGTAAACTATGAAATGACAAACTTATGACTTAGAGGGATCCTTCCTCCTTCTTGGCTTTCCTGGAGCTTCTTCCTGACTTTCTTGGACTTAGATTGCTTTGAAGAGGAGTGGTGGCTATGAGGATTAGGATTTAGGGTTGGAGAATAGTGAGGTGTGTGTTAAAATGAGGTATAAGAGTCTCCTATTTATACTACTATTTTATGTCGGTTCCAAGGCCTAAAGGGGTGTCCAAAGTTGGTTTAAAGGGTTTAGATCCTTCTTGGTTATTCAGGTTTCTTCTAGAGTGAAATGAAAAATGTGGGCTCCAAGAGCCGGGTGGCACGGCCTCCTGCCGGGCGGCACGCCTTTTGCCGGGTGGCAAACTCTCTAGCCGGGCGGCTGGGAGGTCGCTGGTGGGATATTTTTGTTGGATTTTTTGTTTAAGGCTCTTGCTTGAGTTATGCTTAGCCGTGGGCCTTCGTACTCAGGTCTTGGAAGCTTGAGTAATTAGATTTCTTCTTCTTTTAGATGCTTCCGCACTTGATCCTGACACGGGATTCTTCGTGCATGAGATAATCTCCGCATGTTCGTCTCTCCTTTTCTTGCTTTCTTGTATTTGGCTGCAATTACACTAGAAGGCATATTTTGACATAATCGAGTAATAAAAACATAGGTAACTGATCAAATAACTAATACAAAAGTATGAATAACGCTCCCAAAACATACTCGATTTGAGCATTATCAAACCCTAATTGATCTTTGGGATCAAATGGTGCGATTAGGATTTTGAGAGAAACCCTAACCGATCGTGTAATAACGTTCGACCCAAGGGTTAAAACCCTTGGGGTTTTTTGTCGAATTCGGAGTTGACTTATGTCGACTTCGGGTAGACTAGGATTTCGACCAAAAAGGGTTTCAGAACCCTTTTTGGTGTGTCGTTCGATTGCAAGAAAGAGAGAGGGGAGGAGAGGATTTTAGGGTTTGAGGAGAATTTGTGAGATGTGTGAAAACCCTTCCAAGGCCTTTGTATTTATAGGCTTAAGAGGAGGTTAGAATACTTGTAGAACAAGTATTGGAGTTTAACAAAAAGTCAAACTCGCCCTTCCTTGGGGTTTTTGGCCAATCGAACAAACATACAGGGTAAATATTAGAGTTTGTGTAATTACCTTTTAACCCTCTAATGAAAATAATGCCATATTTTCATTTCCTATTTCATCTCTTTACATTTCATAACTTGATTCTCATTTCCGCTTGCATTGTCTTGTTTAGTGTGCACCAATGTGACCCTTCAGAATTTTTATGAAGGCTAGTGGTAAAAGCCATTGCTCGATTGCACATAATCCTTTTAGACTCCCACTTGTGAAAACTAACGACTCCCTATTACTATTTATTCTTTGACCGTACGAAGAGGTCTTGAGCAAGACATTGAAGTACCTAACTCATAGAAACCGATTCAATACCCAAATAGTTATTTATGAACTTATAAACTCCTAGACTAAGTTTGGGTATATGAATGTATGCCTTTGCACTTTATGATATATTTTTAAAGTATTAGACATGGATGTATATTCTTACATACTTTCTTCCTTTCTTATCTTACTAGTGGTTTGATTTGTACTCCCTTAGTGTCGTTGACACTTTGGTCGTACGACCTTGCTTTTCACAAATCTACTACACACAAGGGGCCTAGGAAAGATATCCTTCTCTACTCTATTTCAACTTGGAGCTTGATGACATCAAATAACTTCACTTTTATAGCATCATTTATCCCATGTAAATTACCCATTTTGTATAATTATTGCAAGAATTGGTACTTAATCGTTTATATTTGAGAATTGCAGTAATTATGGAGCACTTGGTGAAGATTAGCATAAAGGCACGCAATTTGGAGCTTAAACGAAGACATTTGAAGAAACTGTTCTGACACCTCAATACGCCGTATCCAACAAGGAAGATACGGCGTATCCGTGCCTGCACTTCACCAGATACCACGAAGAATTCAAGCTCAATACGCCGTATCCAGAAGACTTCTATACGTCGTATCCAAGATATAGTAATAAAATATTCAAGAAGATATTAAACGTGGTCCCTACTCCAAGAAACTTCCAATACGCCGTATTGACCTCAACCAATATGGCGTATCGACCAAATTCCAAACACTATAAATAGAAGGCCTAAAAACGAGTTTTAGGTGTGCTTGATCATATTTTCGATACCCTAACTACAAAAGTCGATTTTCAAAAGACAAGAAGAGCAGAAGAGGTCAAGCAAAGCTACTAATTCCATAGGAAACACCTTGTAATCTCCTATACTCTAGTAATCGTTGAATTTTTGGTATCATTCATTTAACTCAGTTAGTTTACCTTGGTTGAATTATTATTCTTGTATTGATTATGATGATTAAGGGCTAATATCCTTGGGTATTAGCCATGATTATGAAGATTTATCGACTGCTTAATTTATCATTGATTGCTCGTTTATGTTTATCAATTCATACTTGTTTACGTGCTTTTGTACGCGACCTATCATTCAACTGGATCTAGTGATACCGACCAAGTTAGCTAGATGCCGGGATGGTTCTCCATATAGTGATTTATATGTCTAGAACAATAGGATCATAATTAATGCCCTATCTTTACGTTTATGTGAATAAGTTGGACTAGCAGGTGACATGGGATAAACAAATAATGTACTGATTCCTTTGGGAAAGACTTGAACAACGGACAACTAGAATATAAATTGCCAGTAAGCAGTAAGTGGGTAAACTCTATATGAGCTAGGGTTTAATAAGATCACCATTATTAATCTCATAAGATAGATTATAACCAGCAAATATGATGCTTTATGCGGATGCGTTTAATTGTGACAGAATTCTACGTGTTTAGGTTTTAGGAAGAAGTAACGCCTAAATCTTGGAATGATATGTCGCCTTAAGATAAGCACTCATTGCACTAAATAAACAAACCAACGTTTAAATTGGATTAATCATGGTTAATACAGTTTTCTTATATTTGGCTAGACCGCTCTTCTATCTTTTGTTAGTCTGCTTGCGTGAGTTATTATGTTCTAAATTGATCTAAGTTACGACAAAACCTGTGTCAGTCTCTCATACTGAAAACCCCCCTTATCCATTAAAATTAGGATTAACCTAGGTTTAGCATAAGTTTAACATAGATTAGAATGAATATAGTTTAAATTAACTTAGCTTAGTTAACCAAAATATTGATAGAACAATAGATTAACATTCTCGCTCTTAGTGATCGACACCCTACTTACCAACGAAACTACATCTGATCGGGTACACTGCCCGTTAAAGTGTTGTTTTAGGTAAAGTCGGCAAAATATAAATGTAAAACTTGATAATCCACCAATACGGCATATCGACCAAATTCCAGACACTATAAATAGAAGGCCTAAAAACAAGTTGTAGGTGTGCTTGATCATATTTTCGATACCTAAACCACAACATTCGATTTACCGAAGATAAGAAGAGAAGAAGAGGTCAAGCAAAGCAACTAATTCCATAGGAGGAACCTTGTAATCTCCTATACTCTAGTAATCATTTGATTTTTGGTATCATTCGTTTAACTCGGTTAGTTTACCTTGGTTGAATTATTATTGTGGTATTGATTACGATGATTAAGGGCTAATACCCTTGGGCATTAGTGTTAGGAATTTTGTATAACAGAGTTAATTCTGTTAGTATTGTAGTTAATTCTGCTAGTATAATAGTTAGTACTAGTAGAAGGTTTATCATAGTTAGTACTGGTAGTATTAAATAGTTAATACTATTTGTGTAATAGTTAAGTCTGCTTACACAGAAATTAGTTAGAGTTAAAAATATGCATGAGATATCTTAGGAAAGGATATGCATTATCTTTATACGCGTTTTGTAAAGCCCATTAGGGTTTCCTTAGTCTATAAAAGGATCCCTAGGCATAGTTAGTAGATATAGTTCTACAGAAGATCATAGAGATCGAATAGCAAATCATAGTTTGTAATCTGTAACTTAGGCAGATTCAAAGATATGCATGAGATATCTTAGGAAAAGATATGCATTATCTTTATACACGTTTTATAAAGCCCATTAGGGTTTCCTTAGTCTATAAAAGGAACCAGAGGCATAGTCAGTAGATATAGTTCTACAAAAGATAATAGAGATCGAATAGCAAATCATAGTTTGTAATCTGTAACTTAGGCAGATTCAAAGGTGAATATAAAAGTGTTTTGATTATATTCTTCTTTACATTTTTGATTAAATTCTGCGTAATCAATAGTGGTTAATCATTGTTTCATCATTATTATTTTAGATTTATCTAAGGCAACAAACCCTTTACAAGCTAAAGATTAAGATCCATTAAGCAAAGGGATCCTACAGTAAAAATATCAGCAATTTCTTTTATTGGGTCGGGATTTTCAAAAGTTCGGCTAAAAAATTTTCGGGTCGGATTTTTCAAAAGTTTGGCTAATTTTTTTTCGGTTCGGGGTTTTCAAAAGTTTAGCTTATGCACAATTACCCTTGTATTATGGATCCTAGTTACTAAAATTAGGTTTGATCTATCATGTGTATGTGTTAGTTGAGGCTGAATTTGTTACGTTTTCAAACTAGTTAATTTAAATTAGTTTGGATTTGGTATTGATCGAGCAAAATCAAAACAACAAAATAGAAAAGGATCAAAATGAAACAAGCACTAATCATTAGAAGTCTTAAATCATACATAATTATATTCATAATCCCAAAATGAATTACCATTCGAAAGAAATAAACTTATTAAACGAAAAAGTTTACTAATGTAAATTTGATTCTTAAGAAAATACCAACTCTGAGAAAATGTAACTTTAAAAATAGAATGGGCCTGGTTGATTCATTTATAGTGATACATTTACTTAAAGGGATTATTTTTTATTATTTATTTATGTGAGAGAAACATTAAATACATTATACTTCTTTTCAATATTCCTTCTTCTTCTCCAGCACAACCCTTCACATACTCTGTTACATGTGATGAGAAACCCTTCTTCGTTTATTTTTTAAATTGTATCACTTAGAGATTTGAATGATGGTTAATTGAACTAGGGTATGCACCCTATTTTTATTGGGTATTCACTTTCACAAGTTAACTAAGAAAACCTTCTAACAAATTGTTTTTTACATTAGAAGGATAAATCACAGGGTATGCATGTGCATACCCTGTCATGGCTATAGATCCGCCCCTGATCAAGATCACCCGCATTCACGTTTCTTAATTCTTTTTCCTTATGGATTTGTTTTATAAGATCATCTTCGTCCAAACATATAGCCATGTCTTGTTCCAATGGTTCACTAAAACCACTCGAGTAATTACCATTAACATTATAGCCATGCCTTACTTATGCTATCCCAGCTCTTGTCACGATCCTACGTACAAACAAACATATACAACTAATTAAATTCCAAATAGGATTGACAATGACCTTATTTATGGCATAAACTTTGACCCATAAGTTGCATATATGCTTTCTTTTGGTTTCATAGTTCAAACAGCCTGTCTACTTATTTGCTAAAAGCAGACATATAAGCACTTGAATAATAAATCCTACATACCCTCTTAGAGTGCTTATATACTAAAAATAGTGAAGCATAATCGAAGAAAAATATAGTTTAGATCCATACATCTTCCAATTCAAGAATCTGTAACTGAGCTATAAACTTTTAAACTACGGGTATTGGGATTTCTGAATAAAAAGTAGAGAAAGATTAAACCATGCTATGACAAATAAAATGAATAGGTGGATAATGTATAGAGAACAATATTATTAACCCTAGAAAGAAAACATACCGATGCTAGAAAGAACAAATCCCGGTCGTATGTCTTCTACTTCAATCCCAGATACTCGGACTCTTAAATTCTCACCAGGTCATGAACTCCTTACTCTTGCTTCATCACAATATATAGCTACAACTCTCAACTGAATCTGTAGAATTTACAGAAGTTCCCTCCTACTTATCGGTATTTAGAAGGAACATACAAATAAGGGGAAAATAAACTTATTGGTATATGGTTGAAGAAAGCACCTTGTTTGGCATAACCAGAAGGTTATCACCCTCATGTACACTGCCAGATTATACTTTTCCCATAAGAACAATCCCTAACTCCTTAACCTTGTCCATTATAGGCATTTTGAAAATTATATATCAAGGTATGAATAATAAATTTAATTCGTTTATTCTTTAGGAAAATGCAAATAAATTGTTCAAGGACATGAGACCTGAATGGACCATTTGGATTTAATGGAGCAACTTCGATACCATCAAGAGCTTCAGAGAGACATTGACCATTAAACCATGAACACACGTCTCTTTTTACTCTTGTTTGAATGTTGGTGCCGCGAAGACCAGATATTGGAAGAAACGTCATATCTACAACCATTGAAAGAAAACAATATTATTGCAATTACAACCCACAACAAACAATATCTAGAAATATTTATGTAGCTATCGCGTAATGGTTAGAAGTACATATGTCAAAACAAGCGTAAAGAAAAGAATATTAACAAACATATATAATTAAAATGGTGATAAATCAATACCCTTATTCACATTGTATCTAAAGACTTGAAAAAGGAGACATTTTAGACACAATTTCTTCATACCTACAAAAGTACATAGTAAATATAATAATTAAATTTCTATTATGAAGCAGAACAAACTAACACTGGCTACATTAGTACCTCTGTCTTGACCAATTAACAGTTGGATCATCCATTCTATTAACAACAACCACTAGCTTAGAGACCCCTAAATTCTTTGCTAGTTGAATGTGTTTACGAGTTTGTCCACCTCCCTCAAATCCAGTTTCAAATTACCCTATCCAAGCAGATATCACCTGAGCATGTGTATGTTTGTGCATGATAACAAACTCGTAAGTTATAAGTTATCACGATACAGACTAAAATACTGATTTAACGAAAATGCTTATCGGTACACATTCATATATGCGACCATACCTTTGCCATTGACTGGTACAAAGTCAAAAGAAATTACCTTGTTTGGTTAAAATAGATTAACTGCTCATCACTAACTCCTTTTGAGGTCGAGTTTGCAGAAGCAGCCGAAGATGGACATGCATTTTCCTTGTCTTCAGTATCCATATCCATAGGATTACTCCTCAGTGTCATTACACGAAAAAGCAAATCATGCCAAATACCAAAAACTATATGATTTAAAATGTTGATTGGTTGTCGACTCCACTTAATAGATACTTGTAGAGTTGCACATAAGTTTTTAATAAACTATATGGTTCAAATGGAATGACACACAAGTATAATAATTTAATTGAGACACACCAGGAACGTTTAGTAAAGCTTTTCAAAATATGACGGTTTAAACCATGAAGCTTTAGGGTCGAGCCGGTCGATGCGTGGTTGGTTTCACCTAAAGCACTCTTATTTTCCAAAATGTTTGTTTTGTTATCAAAAAAATAGTGTCAAATATGATAACATAATGGTGAAATTATGTGGTAACCATACACATTGATGCCTTAATATGTGCAAGGATATAAATGGATGCACTAAACATACAAACAGATGCCTTAAGTAGTTCAAACGATGCACCAAAGATACAAGTGGATGCCCTACTATGACTAACGATGCACTACACTAATCATACTCATATATGCTCTAATATGATCATCGACGTACTAAATACAAACATATGGCCAAGTATTTCCAATGATGCACTAAACATACAAATGGATGCCCTCTTATGACCAATGATGCACTAAACATTTAAATGGCTACACTAAACATAACATACACACCGATGCCCGAATTCGTTCATAAATGCACTAAACATACAAATAGATGCTCAAGTATTTCTAACGATGCACAAAACATACAAATGGATGCCCTACTATGACCTAATATGCACTAAACCTACAAACCGATACACAAAACATATACATCGATGCCTTAATGTGTCTAATGATGCACATTTTAAAGAGTACAATAACCATCTCAAAAATAGCTCGAACCCACTTAAGAAGGTCAAGAATTCCTCGTTCAGCCTCAATTTTAGCAAGAGGGCAGATAGGCAGAGCAGGGCATGCCATTGCAGTTATGTTAAGGGGGTCCAAAAATGTGGTAGGCTGCCATAAGTAATAGACTTTGTATTAATACTAAATTTCAGGAGCTAATAATAATTGTTATAGTTTTAAATTAGCGTGCCTAGGGTGGAGCGCGAAAATGTGGTTGGATGCCATAAGTAACATGCTTTGTATTAATACTAAATTTCAAGAGATAATATACATTTAATTGGTAAAAGCTAGAGACAAAAAAAAGTCTAGTAGGAAAACAAAATTAGAGAAAGAGAAAGTCTTTGAAAATGCTAAAATTACCTAAGATGAGTAGTTCAAAAATGGTTGGATTTTAGATGACGATAAGAGGTCCTCTTTAGTAACCATATCAGGAAAAAGTGTCATTCAAGCATTCAGCCTTGATTTTCCATCATAAATATGTGAACCAACCAAAAATATACGAGTGTCAGGCTTGAAATCAAGGCCAACAAGCATAAGCACGGTTTCCACGGGCATTAAAGAATTATGCATTACAAATACACATGAGGTGACGTTTGACCCATTTCCTAGTAAACTAAAATTTTGTTGCACCCGATATAGATAAAACATAAGTTGTTTGAACCATTAGTAAGTGCTATTCTATTTTTACCTATTAGAGATAAAACATTACCAAACCGACCCATTCATAAGTAAATGTGTCGTTATTTTTTTATTTTACAAGCGGCTATAAAAACACTCAGGAGGAACTCATGATGATGGCAAACCTATAACTGCCAGTCATAGACATAACTCGTGTCTTTAATTTTTAATAGTATCTTCACTTTTGTGGTTAACTTGGTTTGCAAGTTTGGTGTACCTTGAACGTTTCATGATTGTTGTTGATTCGAGTCTTATGTAGATGAAGCTTCATTACTGAACCCAATTTTAAATTTGCATATTGGACACGATGCATTGATATTCAACCATTTATCTACACATTATATATGAAAGAAATGTGTGCAAGGGGGCTCTCTCGACAGATTATTATCTGTGTATTTTTCCAGGCACATGCAACAAACTTGCACCAAATTTCAAGTATCTCTTTGTTAAATTGGAGACATAATTATTCGGGTTTAAAGGAGATAATCCTAGTTGACTTAAGTTACAATATAACTAAATTCAGAAGCTAAGATCGACTAATAATACTCATTGATGCACTAATGACACTCACTTGATGCCCTAATAGTACTCACTAATGCGCTAATAATACTCACTGATGTCCTAATAATACTCACTAACGCCCTAATAATACTTACTAATACCCTAATAATACTTATTGATGCCCTTATAACACCCACTCTATAGTTGCTTCATTGTAATCAAATGTAAAAGATTTTACATGTTAATTTACTTAAGTTACAATCTATCTAAAATCATAAGCTAAGATTGACTAACAATACTCATTAATGCACTAATAATAATCAACTGATGCCCTAATAATAATCATTGACGCCTTAATAATAGTCAATTCCCGTAAGGAGGCATCATTGGACGTACCATAGAGAACAGCAAAAGCGAAACTGAATATAAAACGCTCTACAAAACTTGTTTCTGTAAATCTTAATCTCATGGTCTTTCTCTGTTTTAAGCAATCATTAGAAAGATGAGAAAGTTGCCTCTTTTAAAACAAACTACATGTGTATTTAGATAGTCTTTCCTTCATATTTTATTTAAATATTATACGGGTCCTATAACGTACCTTTGCTCTTACCAGCAAGCAAATGCTCATTGGCCATAGCTGGAGCAATTTCGAGAATCCTTACAGCATCAGTAGTACTGACCCCACTTTGCATGTCATCAAGCTTTTTATACTAGTGATCTGATCCTAAAAAATCATTGCAAATGCAATAGAAAGAAGGGTAAATCCTATGTCTATGCATAATCTAAAATCTGATACAATTCAGTTTTTAAAGATGAAACATCAACCAAACCACTGAAGAAGTGACACAATGATATGAGGGTCGTAGAGACTTCAACAAGAAGTTTTACAACTCCCTAGGCAGTGTACCTAATCGTTGTAGTGTAGTATAGGCAAGAATCAGGGGTTGTTATCGTTCTCTAGGGGAATAGGTTGGGA
>BQNB010169373.1:2059-13788 GCA_026074375.1 Tanacetum coccineum | reverse complement strand
GCGTATGCATTTTTTAAGTTTTTGGAAAAGCAATATATAAATTTTTAAATTTTCCCGAAAATATCAATTGAACATTGTCCTCAATGTGAGAACTGATAAATATAGAAAATAGGGAAAATTAAGGGAAAACGGTACTTCCCGGGGTATATAGAGATATAGCTGCGAGGCTCAACCTTGAGTGATTCCATTACATTCTTCTTTCTTTTTTAGTAAGGAGCGAGAGCTCCTCCACACTTAAGTTGAGCATTATGCGAAAATTGAAACTTCTCGGGTTTCTTAAGTTCTTGGTTAAATTCAGAAGGATATGGAATGAAACAAAATGTCGAGCATGTGTATTCTACCACATATAATATAACACTTCAATTATATAAGTCTCCAAGTGTAAAATGCCAACCACCAATCCAAGCTCCACCTGTTTTATTTAATCTGCAAAATAAACACAACTACAAGAAAAACATTAAATATAAAAGCGCACTTTCGTAGGCACCACTATTGCATTTAGCGTATGCAACAAGCCTTTAAACCCCTCGGTGTCCCGAGTGGACGAGTTATAGTCTCGTGAGGGTTTCCAGCGAACACACCCATAAAGTTCGATAAATTTCTTTTTGGATGCAGAAATCGAGATACGCAACACACCGGCCGAATGCGTGACATACTTAAAAACTACAAAGTTTTTTTTGTTTTATAAATATATTTTAGTTTTTTTATAGGTTTATTATTATTTACTATTACTATTATTATTATTATTATTATTATTATTATTATTATTATTATTATTATTATTATTATACTTAACTTGATTTAAGATTCCTTAATGATACGGTTTAAGTGGGAATGATCCACTCTTAAAGCTTGAGGATATGATATTTTTGGAATATATTCACGGAATGGATATTCTTTTTTTTACCACGTGATATCCCTTTTTTGATGTCTTAATAGGTTTATCTTTTTCGATTTTTTTGTTAACGGTGATAGGAGGCGGATCTTTTTGATTTTTTGGAGAATCATCGAACTTTCCACTCCTGGTGAATACGACATTCAATTGCTTGGTGTGAGCTTGAGGAGGAGGTGGGCCAGTCCTATTGGTTTGTTCCAAAGAGAGGTTTTGAGACTTCTCCCACTCATCTATTTTTATTTTCATGTTTTTAAAGATAGTTTAGAAATTCCTTTCATTTTGCTTCATCTTTAAAATCATATCGTTAATATTGTTTTTGACAAACATATTTAAAACTCTTTGATCATCTAAGAATTTAGTCATTAATTTTTCAAAATCAGTTTTAGATTGAGGTTCTTGGTTGATAGGTTTAGATTTTTTGTTAGGTAAAACACCGGTGGTTTTACCATTGTCTCGATCAAAAAGTTTCCAATGAACAGTTCTCAAGCTACGGATACGTCTCTTGAAATCTTCGAGATCAATTCTCACATTTTGTTTAATTCTGTGAGCGATTTCTCATAATCATTAGGATTACAAAGGGATTGGGGAGAATATGAATCCTGAGAATTTCGGTTTTGATATTCTTCAGATTGGATGGAATTGACTTCATGACGTTCACACATCGGCATGTCATCATTCAGGTGATTTTTAGAAGTGTTTCCCTTTCTAAGCTCATTATATTTCTCACGCATATCATGCAATTCTTCATTTAAGCTTATAATTTGAGAATCCATTTTTATAGTTAGAGATGCCAATTTTTCCATTAATAGAAATTTATCATTATTGCTATTACTTCCATCGGCGAAAGCAACAGATTTTTGATGATGTTTGTTTTGAGATTTAGTAGACCAATCAAGATTGAAAAGGACTTTGTCCTCGAGAAATTGAAAAGCTTGATTTGGGGTTTTGTAAAGGAAGATTCCTCCAGTTGTTACATCCAGGATTCCTTCAGTGGGTTTGTCTACACCATGATAGAATATTTGAATAATAGCTCCCTTGGTCACACCGTGCCCATGGCATTTTTGAAGCATGCTCTTCAGTCATAACCAAACGTCGGTTAGACTTTCACATACGAGTTGAGAGAAATTTCTGATTTCAAGTAAAAGAAGGTTAAACAACGAAGGTGGAAAGAATCTATTTATAAAAGCTTTTCTCATTTGTTCCCATGATGTTATAGATTCTTCATTAAGTTTGTTAAACCAGGTTTTAGCTTTATCTGATAGGGAACAGGGAAATATCAAAAACTTTATGGCTTCACTTTGAGTTTCATCGTATTTGAACATGTTGTAGATTACGAGAAATTCACGGATGTGGTCATGCGGATCGGCCTGTAGATAACCATCGAATTTGTTTTCCAGAATCATATTTAAGTGAGTACTATTGATAACAAAGTTGTCATCAACATCGAGTTGAATAATCGCAAAATTAGGAGTCGGTGCTACAGTCTTAGTACTTTCCCACATAGGTTGATCATCGGGATCGAGAATTATTTGTTTATGTTCAACATCCTCTTCAGGTATATTTATAACAACAAAGTCATTAACGATAGGATGTTCGATGGAAGATTTATGTGATTCGATCTGAATGGATTCTTTCTGCATAGTTTTAATCTTATAAGTCTTTGTTTTCAAATTTTTATTTAATTTATATATTAGATTTACTAGTTGTTTTTCGAAAGATAAGGGATTTATACATACTAAGTATTTTGCAAAAAGACATTTATATATATATAATTAAGGCTAATAGGATAATATTCAAAATAAAATAAATTATTTTTATATATTTTATATTTTTTATATAGATTTTTATATATATTAGATATATTTTAGTTTAATTATATATGACGAATAAGGATAAATAAATAAAAGATTATATATATTTTTTTTGATAGGTACGGCGTACTTTAGGAAAAGTGCGTCGGCTTTTCTGGAAATTTTATGTTTTTTTTTAATATTATGATAAACTAGATAATTACAAATACACAAGGCATATAATCAGATAAAATATAATTCCAAATGATTATAGAACCTAAGACTAGCAGATTGGGGGGTTTTGGTTTTGGTTTTTGAAACAAAATTCTGTTTGTGAAAAATCTGCAGAAAGTGCGGCGTACTTGGTTAAAGTGCGGCGTACTTTCTGGGTTTACAGGAAAACCGGCGCACAAATAAGATGTGCAGCGTACTTCCTGCAGAAAAATGATTTTTAGTTTTCGTTTACCAAAAAAATGTACGGCGGATTTGAAATTTTTTGAGAAACAAAATAGCACCAGAAATTAGCAACAAACTATAACAACTTAAACAATTCCCCGGAAGCGACGCCAAAAACTTTGATGTGTGTTTTCCAAGCTTTAAATTTATAATACTAGAAATACCGATTTTACTAAAAACACAACACTCGGGAAGTATACTCGTTCGTGTATAGTATAGCTTTAGGTAAGTCCAGGTCGTTCCACGGGAATTGAAGTTTTCACAGTTTGTAATTAAGGTGCTAAGGTTAATAAGATTGTCACGGATCAAATTAACCAAAACGTACATAAATTGACTATTGCAAAGAAAGCAATAAAAGGATGATTCAATCAAATGATTAAGGTATGTTTGTTTAGGCAATGATCACTTTGATAATGAAGTGTTTAGGATAGTGTTTATAAGTTTAGAAAATAGAGTTATCACAAGTTATAAATCCTTTCGGCCTTTATAAGTTATTATAACCAATATATTAAGTGGAATGATTAAACACATATATAAAAGAACTCTTTCGGCCTATATTCTTGTATAAAATATGTTTTACCAATTCAATAAACACATATCCAAACACTCCATATCCAAGATCACATTATGCGCAAACAAACATAAGATTACTACTCCATAATCAAAGTAACAAAACACATAGCATTCATATTCAACAAGGATTATATTCAAAAGAGTAACAAGATTCATACCAATTCCAAGATCAAAGTATGGTGATTTCACAAGAATTTCCCAAGAACACTATTATATTTAAAGCAAAATCCGGAAACTATGAACAATTCTGTCACAATCGCTTATAGATTCGAATTACACTTCAATGCTACTTCCTTGGATGGATTATAATCTAGAAATTTATAGTGGAGGGTGGTGGTAGTAGATGGTGGTGATGGTGGTTGAAGGCGGTGTTTGGTTCCTTGGTTTGTCAAGCCAAGTTCACCAAAAACATCCACTTGGAGTGTTCTAAATGAACTAGAGAAAGTGGTGTAAGGATGTATGTGATATGAGAGCCAAATGGGCCTTATATAGGCTGTTTCGGGGGCCAAGTGTGGCGCACTTACAAATAAGTGCAGCGCACTTGAGGTGTAAATGTTGTCCTAATTAATGGCATTAAATTCTCTTAAATTCGAACAGAAGTGCGCCACAATTTTTTAGAAGTGCGCTGTACATTTAGTACTTTGAGCACTTAGTATTTAGCGTGGTTGTAAATAACTGAATTCTCTTCGTGTGGCCGCTTGAATCAACTAAAACGGAGTTTGTATAACCGATTTATGATCAAAACAGTTAACAAGGCTGATTAGACAGAAAGTGCGCCGGTTTTTGGGCAAGTGAGGCGCACTTTTGGTATTTTTAGCAAGTGGCCTTTTCCAAAGTTGTAGATAATTGAATTCTCTTTCCGTGGCCGCTTGAATCAACTTAATCCGAGTTCGTATGCTCCAGTTATGGCCAAAACAGTGGGCAGGTGTAGGGAGATCATTCAGCTTTAGTTATTTCTTCGTTTAAGCTTTAATTCTTCATGTAATCTTCTGTATTCTTCCACGACATGTACCTAGAACATATAATAGCAAATATACTTGATTAAGTACCAAAATTTCATGAGAAATGATCAAATAAATGCAAATAACGCCGCCAAAAACATGTATAATTTAGGCGTTATCAGTACTTAATCTCACATTCATAATCACTAAACAGCTCTAACCATCTCTTTTGACGCATATTCAACTCCTTCTGATTGAATATGTGTTGAAGGCTCTTATGATCTGTATAGATAACACTCTTTGTTCCGTACAAATAATGCCTCTAAATCTTTAGTGCAAACACCACCGCGCCTAACTCTAAGTCGTGAGTCGTATAGTTCTTCTCGTGGCTCTTCAATTGCCTTGAAGTATAGGCGATTACCTTATCCCTTTGCATAAGAACACATCCTAATCCTTGGTTTGACGCATCATAATAAACCATAAAATATTCTACTCAATCCGGTATCGACAATATTGGTGCATTACACAAATTGTCCTTCAACGTTTGAAAAGCTTCCTCCTGCTTCTCACCCCACTCATACTTTTGATTCTTCTGAGTCAACGAAGTAAGGGGTTTAGCAATCTTAGAGAAATTCTCAATGAAACGTCTATAATATCCAGCCAATCCCATAAATGATCTTACTTCAGATGGTGTCGTGGGGGCTTTCCAACTTTTCACCGCCTCAATCTTACTCAGGTCCACGTGAATACCGTCGTGATTTACCACGTGTCCAAGAAAATGTACCTCTTACAACCAGGACTCGCACTTGGAGAACTTCGCATACAGCTTCTCCTTCCTTAGCAAATCCAACATCAATCTCAAATGATTTTCATGATCCTCCTTCGTCTTTGAGTATATCAAGATATCGTCAATAAACACTATGACAAACTTATCCATGTACGGTTTGCACACTCGGTTCATTAAGTCCATAAAAACTACGGGTGCATTTGTTAATCCAAATGGCATAACCATAAACTCGGTCTTCGAGATATCATCAAACTTACCCATATCTTGTTCTAAACGCGGTCTTCGAGATATCATCATGCACTCTCAGCTGATGATAACCAGATCGAAGGTCTATCTTAGAGAAGTAGCGCGCTCTTTGAAGTTGGTCAAACAAATCGTCGATCCTAGGGAGTGGATAACGATTCTTGATAGTCAACTTGTTCAGTTCACGATAGTCTATGCACATGCGAAACGATCCATCCTTCTTCTTGACAAACAAAACTGGCGCTCCCCATAGTGAGTGACTTGGCCGAATAAATCCCTTGTCTTGCAACTCTTGAAGTTGCTCCGACAGTTCTTGCATCTCCGAAGGCGCTAGTCGATATGGCGACTTCGCTACGGGCGTCGCTCTAGGAATCAAATCTATACGAAACTCTACTTGTCGTTGTGGCGGTAATCCTGACAGGTCGTCCAGAAATACGTCCTTAAAATCACATACGATAGGAATGTCGCTTAACGTCGGTTCATTCGCATTTGTGCTCATTAACGTCTTTGTCTTCCCGACATTATGTTCTCCTTGAACACATAGTACCTTACCTCCTTCTACAGGTATCCGAACTATCTTCTCGTAACACACGATCACAACCTTTAGGTTTGACAACCAATCCATTCCTACTATCACATTAAAACTTCCTTGTCCTAATGGTATCAAGTCTATAAGGAACATAGAATCTCCTAGCTCTAGTCTACAGCCACGGAAAATTCTATCAACTTCTTCCTTCCTACCATTAGCTACTTCTATCACATATCCAGGGTTGGCAATACTAGGTTTCACATTTAATAGGGGCGTAAATTTAGTGGATATAAAACTAAAATCCAGAATCAAAAAGCATAGTAGCGTAGAGATTGTTTAAGGAATACGCACCCATCACTACATTAGGATCCTAAAGAGCATCAACAGCATTCACGTTGCATGCCCTTCCTCTAGATCGGTTCTCATTGTCTCAGGTGTTCCTATTCCCTTCCAACGCTAACCAATTTCCAGATTGATTACGTTCTCGGTTCCACTTAGGACAATTTAGACGTAAGTGATCCAAACTTCCACACTCATAACAAGCTCTGTCACACCCCACCAAGGCGGAAACGCGAGGTGTAACATATTAATAAACATCACACAAGATGATAGATAAAACACCATACATGAATTTAAACAAAAGAAAGTTATCCGAATTACAACATCACAAAGTACAAGTTTAAAAGTACATGAAACATCATAAATTGTTTATATCCGAACATGGATATTACAAAAGACATGATTCTTGCATTTAGGTAGACTTCTTGATAACAACTAAAATGCAAGGCACTAAGTTTCCACCTTAGGAACGTCACCTGAAAAGCATGATAAAATGGTCAACTATCGAAATAGTTGGTGAGCTCACAAGATTTTATACACAAAATGTAGTTTTAAATAAAGAGTAGATGTCCGATAAAAGTTTGCCAACCCAATGGCAAGTTATCAAAAACAGTTGTCCAAACCAAAATCAATTCCAAGTAAGTTGAGAGTCCAAAACAAATCAATGTATATGTATGCTATAGAGATTATGCGAGGCACTACTTAAACGTATTCAGCCTAACCGTTCCAACATCCATTCAAGTTCTAGTTGTATAGTGTGGCACAAACACTTAGTACTATGCACCCTTGTGCGGGGAGTGAGGAGGGGCTAATCTCCTAATAGCGCTATCCATAAGTACTAACGTCTCAATCCCGATGAGGGGGATAATGAGTTAAAAGTAGTGGCGGGTTCCAAGCATACAACAACATACATATTAAGCTCAAGGTTCCAAGTTCAACACGTTTCCAAAGTTCAACAAGTTCAAATCAAGTTCAAAGTTCAACACGTTCAAGTTCAAATGTGCTCAAAAGATTAATTACTTCAAAGTAAAAGTATAAAAATGACACATCATGCTTTCCACCCCAAAACAGTTTAAATATGTAAGAAGAAGGGGATGTGAGAAACTCACCAAAATGGAGATACCAAGATGAAAGTAACGAAGAAAAGCGGCGATGACAAATCTCAACCGCGACCTATTAATAATAATAATATATTATTAATATTCAATTATGTAAAATATGCAACTCATTGTAATTACGTTATATGCATGTCAATTCGTACATTAGGAATCCATGAGACTACACTTCGCTTTTTATTTCCATTGGTTATCCATTTTCTGAAAATTGCGCCGTTTTACTAGCAACTAGTTATCGCTTAACGACTTGCCAAACAACCTCATCACTTGCTTATACTCCATCTCCAGGTTCCTATGTATATTGACTTACTACTATGTTTGCCCCAAAGATTCTAAGCAAGTTTTACCTTTCGTAAATACCAGCACACTATAACTAGTTTAAAACAGGCCTGAAGAAAGTTATCAAAAGTTTGGCAACAACAGGCATCCTTAAACATTTTATAAAAATCTGAAAAAATACAGGAGGTCACAAACATCATGTACAATCTCCAGATTAAATTTCGTCCAAAAATATTAAGTTTTGACCCGACTGCACACAACATCTTTACAAACGAAATTCTGGACAGCCAACACAGTTTTAGCACTTAATCTTGTACAAAAGTTTTGACTAACTTTTACATCATGAAAATCGACGAGGCCTAGTTCGTTGGAAAGTATACTCGAAGTAGATAACTTTAAGGTCCTGAAAACCTAGAAAAGCTTTTGAAACGACCGTGTTATGACATCTGAAAGTTGACCCAAATTCGGATATGAAAACTGCCATTTTCTTAAAATTTCTGGAACGGTTTCCTAATTAAAATCGGCCATAACTTTCTCGTTTTTAAGAGTTAGAAGCTCTAATTTATACCAAAACGATCATTAGAATGACCTCTACAATTCTAATCACTAAAATCCCAAATTACGTCACGCTAAACCCGCTGATTTTTAGTCTAAACTTTCTGCCCTAATTAAGGGTTATAAAACTCTTTAAACCCATCACTATTTTGCACAAATTTCACATCCCATAATCTCAAACTAACCTACACTTTACCCTAAACCTATTTAACCATCCACAATCACCAACAACCTCACAAACATAACATGCATCCTAATCAATGGATTCCCAATTTCATAAAATAAACATGCATGTACATAATTTTTTTATAAGATTTTGAAAACTAAATAAAAAGAAAGAAAAGTAGCTTACAATGTAATCACAATAAAAGATAAATAAAAAACTATAAACCCTTGAGTGTTTATGAACTTGGCCGAACCACAAAGGGACCCGAAACGAACCCAAAATCAACTCTTTGTTATTCCAATCTTGTTAAAAACACTAAATCTTGAACCTTTGCAACACCAATTATACCCAATTTGATCAAAACCCAAAAATAAATAAATTCAAGAATCAATAAAAATCAAGATTTTGAGTAACTTGATGTATGGTAATTTAAAAAAAAGGATGATAGGGGTTTAGTATAGGAGTGATTTTAGGTTGAATGAAAGCTATTTGGTGGAGTTTTGATGATGGTGGTGGTGGTTTTGTGTTGTTGGCCGACGAACAGAAGGAGAGGGACACGAGAGATGGATTTTTTTTACTGTTGTGAGTTATAAGTTAATAGGGGAAGTGAATCTATATATATGGGGAGCAATATCCTAGTTTGTATCGACATTATCTAAAAAAAATAAAAAGGGTGTTTGTTCGGCTGTGAAAACCGACCAAGGGGGGGATATGGGCTTGGGTTGCATATATTTTTTTTAACTTTGTATTATACCAAATTTTAGGCCTAAACTTTCACTTAAATTGCTAGTAATTGTAAAAACACGATTTTGACGCGGTTTTGGCCAAACGCGAATAAAAAATGAAAAATAATTAAAATAAATTAAATGAGCTCTCATGGTTAAAATATGACATTTGTTCGATCGATAAAACGGATAAATATCCAAGCTCGACTCACGAATATTTTTAAAACGACGATTTTTACTAAATCGACTAAAAATAATAAAATAAATTCTATAAATTTAGAAAATAGAATTTAAAGCTCGGGATAAACATTGACTCGAAACTCGAGTTGCACCAAAAACAAGCGTTAAATGCTAAGAGTCATGTAACCACATAAAAGTGACTCCAATAATAATCAAAATAGTCAATTACCATACGTTTACTTTCGGTTATTGTCCTCAAAATTGACGGATGCCACAGTTTTCCTCTGTTAAAGGGAATTTTATCCCGAAATTTCAGTTGCCCGTCCTAAGCCATAGCGCTCGCGAACTGTTGCGGATACTTTCGCTTCATCTCGTCTTCTCGTTCTCAAGTAAGTTTTGGTCCTCGTCGGGGATTCCAACGAACTTTTACAATAGGAATCCCACTCTTTTTCAGCTTCTTGACCTCACGGTCCATGATTTCCATAGGTTTTTTACACTAAATGTAGTTTGTCGTCAATCTTAACTTCTTCTAGCGGTACGTGCAAATTTACGTCGGCCAGGCATTTCTTCAAGTTTGACACGTGGAATATGTCATGAATGTCTACAAGTTGTTATGGTAGACGCAAAGGATAAGCACCAAGACCCAATCGTTCGACAACCTTGAACAGTCCTACATATCTCGGTGAGAGCTTGCTTCTCTTACCGAAACATACCACACTTTTCCTAGGCGACACCTCCTTCCATATAATGCTTTAAAAGGAGCACAATTGACGCTCGGGTGGTAGCCGTTGCTGTATGAAAATTCTACTAAGGGTAGAATAGTATCCCTGTTTCCTTCAAAGTCAATTGTACATGCCGAATGCATATCTTCCAATGTTTTCATGGTACACTCACTCTGACCATCGGTCTGTGGATGGTAAGCGATACTCATATCCAGTCGTGGCCTTAATGGTTTATGTAGCGATTGCCAAAATCGTGATGTGAAACTTACTGTCACGATCATATATGATTGACACAGGCACACCGTGCCTTGCCACGATCTCGTTGATGTACAACCTTGAAAATATTTCCATCTTGTAGTCTTCACGATTAGCTAAGGAATGCGCAGGTTTGGTCAGTCGATCGACAATGACCTAATTTGAGTCGTGTTCACTATTGGTTCTCAGTAATTAGGTTACGAAGTCCATAGTGATCTTCTCCCATTTCCTCTCGGATATCTCTAGCCATTAAGGCAATCCTGAGGGTTTCTGATGTTCTGCTTTGACTTTAGAGCAAGTCAAACATTTACTAACATACATAGAATTATCCTTCTTCATTCTGGGCCAACCAATAATTAGTCTCGAGATCATAATACATCTTGTCTGCTCCAGGATGTACATAATACTTTGCAGTGTGGGCTTCATTCATGATTAAAGTTCTCAAATTGCCATAAGCCGGCACCCAAACTCGTTAAACAAAATACAATTCGTTGTCTTCTTTCCTTTCAAGCTGCTTCTCAAATCCTCGCAACCTTTCTGCCGGAGTATTGATGACCTTGGAAGCTTCACTCTGAGCTTCCAGTATCCTAGCCTAATCTGGAGAGATATCTTCAGGTGCACATGAAGCCCAAGCTCGTCTCGGTTTCATCCATTCCTTCCTACTCAATGCATCAGCTACTACGTTTGCTTTACCTGGATGGTAGCAAATCTCTTAGTCATAATCGCTAAAAAGTTCTATCCATCATCTCAGAAGCATATTTAATTCTTTTTTTTATCAAAAATATGCTGAAGGCTTTTATGATTAGTGTAGATAACACTCTTTGTTCCGTACAAGTAGTGTCTCTACATTTTGAGTGCAAATACCACTACGCCTAACTCTAAATCATGAGTGGTGTAGTTCTTCTCTTGGATTTTGAGTTTTCTAGATGCGTATGCAATTACCTTGTTCCTCTGCATTAGAACGCAACTGAAACCTTGATTTGAGGCGTCACAGTAAACTACAAAATCATCTGTACCCTCAGGAAGTGCTAGAATAGGAGCATCACATAACATGTCCTTCAATGTTTGAAAGGTGTTCTCCTGCTCATCACCCCACTTGAATTTTTGATTTTTCTGAGTTAACAGAGTGAGAGGCTTTGCAATCTTTGAGAAATTTGCGATAAATCGCCTATAGTATCC
>BQNB010169372.1:0-13788 GCA_026074375.1 Tanacetum coccineum | reverse complement strand
TAAGAATATAAACGTGCTTAACTACTCGTGTAGTAACAGAAATTCAAAGCAGCAAATAATTATAGTTGAATAATTGTGGTTAATAGTTGTGTATGAAATGGATGTATATTGTGTATTGAGTTAACTTTCAACTTATAAGTGGTCAAAATATCAAAATAGAGAGAATTACATATATATATATATATCTTCCTAAAGGTGAATGATTGCTTATAAATTTAATTGACATTTTGAGAAATGAAATCACTTGCAAATCTGATACAACACGATATGTAACTTGAGTAACTTTCTAAGTAAAAAGTAATATGAAAAACAATTCTATCATGATATAGTTATCGTTTTATTTGATTTTATAATTATTCACAAAATTAGAAAATAGACTATCAAAGTTACATAAAGATTTTAGCAAATTTGTAATTTATACATGCTTTTATAAATTTCAACATAATTTTTTATTATATAAGACATTAACGTAAATCTGTTGCAACTAAAATACACATCACGAGAAGAGGTATTATAAAATAGCCTCATTTCTTAATCAAAAATAGGGGTGTTTATCAGTTGGGTTTTGGGTTTATGGGTTGTATAGTTCGGGTTCATCGGTTTGAAAATTTTCAAAATCAAAATCAAAACCAAACCAAACCAATTATTGAACAGTTAAAACCAGTGTTCTAAAAGGTGCGCCTTTGTGGAGAGGTGTATAAGTACTAGATCAAAGCTAACGAACCCAAATGACACAAAATAAGAGATTTTCATATGAATCTAAGCACACACACCTATATCCAAGGATACTAGATCAAAGCTACTTATGTAGATGATCTTTTAGTGTGGAATTTAAGCTTAGAAAACAAGAAAAAAATCAAAAGACGAGGCGATTTTTTGAAAGAAAAAACTCACGAACCAAAAAAATAAAACACAAAATCTAAGCACACCACTCCATGGCTCTTGATACCAATTGTAGAATAGCTATAATCACTTAACACTGATACGAACTGGATCGATAATAGAATTGATAGAAGAAAATAAACAAGATAGATGGTTTATGTTGATGGGATAAACCGACCCCCCGATGGTTTATATTAATGAGATAAACCGACCCCCCAATTGATAAACAAAACAATACTTAATATTCATTCCACATAATAAGAATACAATCCTAATCCCCTATTTATAATGAAAGATATCCTAGACTTATTGACTAAGAAAATATAATAAAGGAAACTATTAAATAGTTTGACTAAGAAAATGTAATAAAGGAAACTAAATAAACTAATTTTAATAATAATATGCAGGTTCTTATCAATACTCCCGCCTCCAAAAACACCTTGTCCTCAAGGTGTTGCTTCAACATGTCACCTCCTGTAATTCCAGGATCCCAAACTCTTCGTTTAGATCCTTGTTTGAACCAAAAGATAGTCTCAGGATGCCCAAGATAGACACCACGCCGCCTCTTCAATCTCATAGCATGCCATCCGAACATGTTATGGCTTTGTTCTACAACTCGCCTATACGGCTGATAACAATTTTCCTCACACGTAATTCCACTTTTTATGTTTTCTTTTTGAACAGATTTATTTCCAGCAGGTGGATCACATGACACACTTTCAATGGATTCTCCCTCTGATCCAAGCATTAAGTCAGCCTCACCAAAGTCATAAATAAGTTTTCGCCCTAATTCTTCCGCCACCACCATGATTGGTGTTGTAATAGCCGCCTCCTCGACATCTGATGCAACCATAAATTCGTCGAGATTACCACAGTCTTCACCACTTTTTTCCGTATCGATCATTGTTGTTGTATCCTCGGGAAGGGTGGTGGGTGGTTGTAAGGCTTTGAGAGCATTCATGATTTCAGCGAATTGCTGA
The DNA here is from genome assembly GCA_026074375.1 of Tanacetum coccineum. Classification (NCBI taxonomy): domain Eukaryota; kingdom Viridiplantae; phylum Streptophyta; class Magnoliopsida; order Asterales; family Asteraceae; genus Tanacetum; species Tanacetum coccineum. The sequence continues at coordinate 11,926 of BQNB010169372.1, read as the reverse complement.
TCTGCTTCAACCTTGTTTTTCTCAATCGTTGCTTGCAACAAAGCCAGTTGTTTCGCTGCCTCTGAGTTGATTGCAGCCTGCTCGATCTTGAACTGTTCCAGATTCGCCTCCAGATCAGTTACCTTTGTCATCTTGAATCAACAATTTTTTTTTTTTTGTGATACCCTAGAATCGAAACAGCTCTGATACCAAAGTGATCTGGATGAATAGTGATCTGGATGAATAGTGGTCTGATGAATAGTTTTTTTTGGGTGAAACCCTAGAATCGAAACAACTCTGATACCAATTGATATGAACCGGATCGATAATAGAATTGATAAAAGAAAAAACCAAGATAGTAAGGTTTTAATTTGATAAGGATAAACCGACCCCCCGATGTGGTTTATAATAAGTGAGATAAACCGACCCCCCATTGATAAACAAAACAATACTTAATATTCATTGCACATATCAATATTACAATCATAATGCCCTATTTATAATAAAAGATATCCTAGACTTCTTGACTAAGAAAACATAATAAAGGAAACTACTAAATAGTTGACTAAGAAAATGTAATAGAGGAAACTAAATAAACTAATTTAATAATAATATGCCAGATCATATTCAATATGCATTGAAAAAAGGGAAGAAAAAAAGAAAATAAAGGAAAATCATATCAGCAAACAAACCAAAAAGTCGAACATATGTTTTATGCTTTTTATTTTTTACCATAAGTATTTTCTATCATAACCTATTAGCCAAAAAACCAATGAAAGAATACAATGCTCAGCTTCTCAAGACTCAAACGACAAAAGCAAGTTAAACTCATAAAGATAGTAGAAAGAAAATCTAAGAAACAAAAACGAAGCGATAATCAACTTATATAACGTCTTTACTTTTAGACAGTAGCTTAGGACCCTTTACTTATTCAACACCATTTATCATCTACTAAGAAAGATAAACTACCATTCTGGTTTCTTGCCATCGAAAAATACCATGTCCCTAATACATACTGTTTAATCTAGTATTATTTCATTTCTATTACTCAACGGGGAAACATTTAAACAATGCCTTATTATAAGAGAAGCAATTTTTGCTTTAGACAATATTTTCTTATATCAACAGGTTTGGAAAAGATCTGTAGAAAACCTTTATTAATAATTACTAGAAAAGTGTGAAGTAACATACTGATTTAACATTACTCTTCACATAAGAACTAGCAGCCGTCGTCTCAAGATCAGGCCACGCTGCAGTGTCAATATCTAAGTACCTGTTTTTGTCAAATATGCAAATATGAAACATATCACCATAGCAAGCATATATGATCCAACAAGTCTCTTACATTTCACATAAAACTTAGCATCAAGAATTGCAGATAAAGTTGGGTAAAAAGAGAGGACTATGCCTAACATTAAAAGGAGTACATAAGGATGTCACACTTAAATGTAACGAGCTATCACCAAATAATCACCGTAAGTGGTTACCTCTACTCTTTTACCTTTTATGCAACAAACATTATTCCGTCATCAATGTATGTGAGTGGCCTTTCTATAACATGTAAAATAGTGATTGTGGACACCCACCAGGCATCATCGCAAAGGCATATCTCTTACTTTTTTAAAATTCCACGTGATTTTTAGTTATAAGAATGTATCAAATTTGTATCAAGTTTCTTTGTAGAGTATTCGTACTTCTATCCGAGTAATGTTTATTTTTTTTAAAAGTAAACGCAAATTTTAAATAATAATAATAAATTGAAGTGTATCTGTGTAGTGTGTTTGGCAGAACTAACTTGAGCTTGAGTTGTGTTTTCGGATATGTTTGCCAAAGTAGTTAGAGCTTATGAATGTAAAATTACATAAATGGACCTACAAATTAATCAACAATAGTTTAGTTTTTGTGTTTGGAACACGCATTCTCTTTATGGAGAATCTTTTATAAGCTACAAGCTCCTTAACAATCCCAAATTAAATAATCGGGCTTGTTCATTCAAAATAGCTAGATAAATGTTACTAAATATATTAAATATTTATAATTTCTAATTCTTTTTATTAGAACTACAATTTTTTACACCTAAAAAAACACCTATCTCACAATCTATATCTCACAAATGCCTTCAGCGAGGCTTGAACCACAACCTCTAAGTTGTTGGGAAACTCACATACCACTAAATAAAAGGCCTTGAGTATTTATAATTCTAATTCATTAGCCACTAACTTTAATAATAGATTAGAACATTAAATTTGTGATTGATATGTGCATAATTAATACATACTTTTTACTTATAAAAGAACGGCCTAAATAACCAAAACGGACATAAAAAGCAAAAATATGTTGTTTTGCTATTTATGATGTGGCAGGTTAACTTGATATTCACTAAAGGACAAAAACAAAGCCAAACCGACAACCGAGACACAAAATAGAAAAGACGTCGAAAAAACCAAGCCAAAGATATAAATATCTAAAATGGACCAACCAAGAACCCCACTTAATTGGGGGGTGGGGGGGTAAGGGCCGTATCCAGCCCATTATATTAATTTTCTTATTTTAAAAGCCCAATCCATTTAAAAACCTATAACCCTGATATTTAAATAACTAGTCCAATACAAACCTAACCTCGTTATCCCACAGAACAACTAACTGTTTACTCACATTTAGTCCTTAAGGACTAACAAGTTATAGTCCCGCTCCCACCAAAACCTTTACAGCCACTCATCCCTCAACCCCTAACAACCTCATCACAAAACAAGACGCATAATAACTTTCCCGCCCTTATTACTAATTCAGGGTCTTCCCCACTTCTCCCATGCAACATACAAACAAAACTCTCATCCCATACAACCATCACTTCTACATAATCTAATTCCATGATGTGCCATCCCTCGAAATACTTAAATGGGTGATGATTTGAAGACAAAGATGAAGGGCTGTAATGAATTGGCTTGAGACTAGACTTTTTGATGCTGATGATTAAGCTTATGAAGACTCACAAGAAACACAACTAACACACCCCAAGCTTCATGAACAGCTTATAAAATGGGGCTTATTTTCGACATTTGAAGGGATGTAATGTAGGAGTAGAGTAGTCTTGTTTTTAAATTTACAGCTTATTTGTTTTTACTTATTGTATTTTTTAAGCATTGTAATCTTTTTAAGTTTAATGAAATTTTGTTTTTAAACTGTCTTAACTCTTCATACATTTTCAGCTTATTGTAGTGTTCTAAATTTTAATCTTATAAACTCTTTAAGCTCTCTAAAACCTAAAAAACTCACTCAAGCTTTTCTCTAAAGCTTATTTAAGCTTTTACTGTTTCATTATCCACTATCAAAATACCTCAGCTTTTGTTGGATGATAAGCCAAATGTTGATGGGCTTATGGACTTACCAGCTTATCAGAAGATAAGCTGGAGCTTGTTGATATAGCTCTAAGAGCCACTTAAGTATCCTTGTTTTTGTGAAAATGTATCACTAAGCTTTCATTTCATTTTTAGCTTATTTTACTGTTCCCTTACTTATTTATGCTTATTCTTGCTTATTTAATCTTATTCATCATGTTTAATGCTTATTTATGTGTCTTTGGTTAGTTTAAAATCCCTTTGTATTACCTTCCAATTGAGGTTAAAAACTTATTAGTTTTGGTCTTTAATACTGCTTATCTTGATTGCTTAGTTTAAGTGCTTATTTTTGAATTCCTATTGCTTAAAATTTCTTGACATCAATTGTTTGTTATCTTTTTTCAAAATTCTTAGCTTAAATCATTAAAAATCAGTTTAAAAATAGATTTTGATAACTTAAAGGGGTGTTTGGGTTAAAAGGTAAAATGGGTCAAAAGAAGTCTTAAAACTGTTTGGGTCACTTTGCCAATTTTAACAAGCCCTTTTAAGTTGTTTCAAGCTGTTTTTAAAAGTTTTTAAAGTCTTAAATTTAGTTTAAGTTTTTAATCTATAATGTGTTTTTAAATGTTGAGTGTTTAAACCTTCTAGAAAACTTATTTTGATATCCCTTTGAAACAATAAAAAGTGTTGGTTTTGTGTTGTTTTTAGTGTTATAATGCAGTAGGATAAGTTTAATTTAGTTTACTTTTGTCTTTTAAGAGTGGTCAAATATGTCAAGTGTTGTTTTAAGTTTTAAAGAAGTCATTTTTAAGCTCAATTCTAGATAAGTTAGAGATACTTTTAGTTTGTGAAATTGGTAGAATAAGTAGTTTGTAGTATAAAATTTTATCAGTATTAGCTTATTTTGTAGTTTTGAACTTATTTTCCTAGCTTAAAATCAAGGCTGCAAAGCCCGTATTGTCCTTTATAAAAAACATGATAAAAACCAATATTTTGTTAATCAGCCTTTTTCATAAGCTTTTTTCATGGCATTAAATGTGTTTCGAACTCTTCTTCTTTACTGATAATTGAAGCTTAAAGGATAAGCTCTCTTTGCTTATAAGACATTAGAGCCATAATGATAGCTAGGTTTTTTAAAAAATTGGCTTAAAAATAAGCTGTTGCCTTTTTAGAATTGTCTTTTAGTGTCATTTCTGACTTATTGCTATTTCAGACCTTTTCTGTTATTGTTTTCATTGCATATTTTTTAATCCTAAGTGCTTATTAGGAAGTTATCAGTCTTTTCTAGCTATATTTGTCAATTTCAATATGCTTATAGCTTTTAATTCTTATTTTAAAAAGTAGAAATTAGTTTTGTGTTCTGCCTTTTTTGTCTCCTGTCTTAATAAGTTTTTTTTAAGTGCCTTTCTGCTTATTTCCTTAGCTTATTTTTGCTTATCAATTCTATAGGTGTAGCTTTATATGTGTATTATCTTAATCATCTTTACTGTGCCGTAATAAGTCAAAAAAAAGCCAAACAGTTAGCCCTTTAAGTCTTAGTTTAAAAAGCCAAAACTGTTAACTTAATTTAGCTTATTTCTGGCTTATTTCAAGTTTCTAAAAAAGTGCTTTTGTTAAAGTTGTTTTTAAGCTTATTGAAAATATTTTGCAAAACGAAATTTTGAAAAATAAAAAGCTTAGGAATTAGGGAAGTCAAGGGTTAGCAAGGCTCGAACCCCTGACCGCAACCCAACTCCCAAGCCTTTAACACACACACTCAACACCGACTCGCCCTTGGGTCTTTTCTGGTTATACTCTGCACAATTTAGTACTTAACCTTTGTTTCCAGTTTTAGCTTATTAAGCCTTTTTAGCTTTTTAGCAGCTTATTCATTAAGCCATTTTTCCAGCTTTCATTTTTCTTAGATTATGCTTTATTCAAAGTACTTTTCCTGATTTTTTTTCAGATTTTAATAAAATATTTTAATATTTTTATAATATTTTTAGATTAAAACTGTTTTTAATTCCTAATAAATAAACTAAAAGTCAAAAAAATATAATTCTTTTTTTTTAAATTTTCTTTTATCATTTAGGATTGTTAAAAATTAAATTGCGTTTTTAGTGGTTTAAATTAAAATTTAGTTTTTAAAGAATGGGTTTAGGATCCCGTTAACGTTTTCGTGCTTTTGATCCTTAATTTCTTTAGTTTTTAGTTTTCCATTATTTGTTTTTGCATTTTATTTATAGAAATAGAATCCAAATCAAATATTGATCATTCAAACACGCGATCATAAACGTAACCAATTTGCAAATTCGCACCTCGTCGGGACACGACCCGGGAAGGTTTTTTGGGTTTTTACTTTAGGTAAAATTAATTTCCTTCTTAAAAGCCTTACGAAATACTTACCCACTCTTCATAATTATATTATCCTATTAAATATTTATATTAAATTATATATTTATATATACTAAAGATTGTAGTCATTGTCATATATGCTAATTAACCAGCTTAGAGTATATAAATCAAGAAAGGGAGACTTGAAAAACGGGTCGTAGCAGACCAAATAATCAATGGACCCAAAGACGACGATCACTGGAAAACGAATCAGCAGTGATGGAGCTATCCAATAAAGGTCGGGTTTGATGGATCTAAACCTGGTTTAAGGCCAATGCAAAAAGTGCACATGCTGCGCGTTTCTTGGTTTGTATTAACGACGAAGATGTCATTATTGTGACTTACTGTTTACTTTAGATTCCAAGTGCTACCAACTTTGCATGAGTCGGTAAATAGGAAAAATGATTGTTTTGCGGCCAATAATCATATATGTAATAATTATTTGATTTGTTGATTTAAAAAAAAAAGTTGATGAAAATTCGAAAAGAAAAATTAAATAATATAATTACACAAATAATTTAAGCATTAAACATATATATTCATACATATATGTGTTTTAGGTCTAAATAAGTAAATAGCACTACTTCATCACTACGTTATTTCATCATTTTATCTTTCCAATTTGTCACAAATTAACTAACTGTAGAAAAGTTTGAAGACACTTGATCGAATTTATCCTTTATTATAAAATTATTATTATATATAGGGATTTTCTAACTTGTGCCACCATGGCACAAGTTTTGAAGCATTAAACAAATTAAAGTTGCCATATTTATATGTTAATTGATATTATTACTTTCCTAAATTTGTAATGTTACCAAATATATTGTTGTTTTTACATAGAAATAAAGATTTTTAAAGAAACAAATGTATTGAATTAATACTATAAACTTGTGCCACCATAGCAACAAGTTTAGACAAAACTCTAAACAAAAAACAACGAGCATCACTTATAAACAAAAAATTTGCAGCTTCATAAAGGCTACTCCAGTCTGTTTTTTAGCGCAAATAATAAAAGAAGTTTGGTAGTTTCTAATTTGATTCAATAGAAAGAACAAAAATTTGGCATTCATATGGTCCAATTAATTAAACACTGATCTGTCAATTCGTAGGTTTATAAATAAGAGCATTTGAGATTATCTAGCCTTATTCTCAACAATATTACAGGGACTAATATTGTCATTTTGTGTTTTGTAGTTATATATGGTTTGGATAGCTTTGGGCTCAAGTTGCAGGCAGATGAAAGTTGGAGGACTAAAGTTGTCATCCTATGATTCCCAGCTGGGCTATTAACGGAAAAGGTTATGAATCATAACAGACATAACCATAAATCGTACTCTGTCTCTTTCTCTCATCGATTAACAATCCACTCACTCTGTTCTTAATTTTGAACCTGGTTGATCTCTTATTCAACTTAATTTGTTCTTGAATATAATAAACTAATAACATTTTATATAAATAGGAATACTAACATGAATAGCTGTTTGAAAACTTTGTTTGGTCGATTTATGTTGATTAAGATCAACTTGTAGTTTGAGAGATTGTTGTACCTAAATTGAGATTCGGGATCTTATTGTTTAAATATAAAACATTTCATGGTATCAAGAGCAGTTTTTCCTCATGCTTAATTTTAAAATTAAGGTCTTAAAATGGGTTTTTAGAATCAAATTAACGATTGTTAATAATAAATTGTAAGGTTTTTAAAAAACCGCCTAATTTTAAGAAAATTAGGGAGTTGGGAAATTTTAGATGCTTTTGATCTCTAAGGCTACTAAGTTACAAATGACTATTGTCAATTGTCAACAACAAGTGTTTGAGGTTGGGTGTTTGAGGAATATTCTTGAGAAATACCCTAATTTTTTTCCAAAAATAGGGTTTGATGTTAGTGAATAGAGATTTTGGGTTTCTTGTATTTCTGTTGACTAAGTAGATCAAAGTGATAATAAGGTCTCCACTGATATTGTTATCCTGATTGCGTGCTCCTGAAACAAACCTTCGCACGCTTATCTTCCTTTTTTCTTTATTAATTATATAGTTTCTCATTCAGTCTGCTCTTGACTTACCACTAATTGGCAAAGAAAACCTGGGAAATCGAATTGTTTTTCTATTAAGTTATGTTTTATTTGTTTTATTTTGTTGACTTTAATATAACACTGCAATTCTGTTCATAATACTCCTCATAATTCTGATGATGAGGATATCCTGCTGTCACCTTAATTAGTAAACTAGATTTAAGCCATCCTCTTTATTTACACCCTAATGATTATGCTACTTTAACTGTTGTTTCTCTGAAACTTAAAAGGACTGAGAATTATCAAGTTTAGTCATGTGCTATGTGATGTGTGCTTAAGCACACATCATATTCATATCGTAAAACACTCTAAAACAGACTAATATCCATAAAAATGTGAAATTATATTGCAAATATGTTTGGTATGTGTTATTATGTCTTGCAGGTACAAAGGATTGAAAAAAAGCAAAATCAGTGATTTTTGAATGAGTTTCGACGACGTTTTCATGTTTATCGAGATTCAAACAAAGACGTAAAAATTCCCTGAGCACTCCATTAGAAAGTGCACGAAATTAAGAATCCATTGGTACCTTTCTCACTTTCTGAACTGGTCCAAATAATATTTTATGGACCGATCAAATTTCTTTTTGACCCTTTATTAATATTGAACCGGCCCAACTCGAATAGACCTTAAAGAATTATTTTTGCACTATGATAATAGGAACTATGCTTAGCTCAGCTGGAAAAGGGGGCAACCCCTTGAGTTCCTACCTTAGTGACCCGAAATCAAGCCTGTCCATGGCTAGGTTTTGATATATTCCACGTCATAGTAGTGACACGTGGCAACCCTGTTCCAATCATCACCTGACACGTGGAACCTGACACGTCAGCAATGACGTGTCAGGAGGGTCCAACTTTTGCCACGTGGCGGCTGTCCAATCATAGCATACCACGTGGCAGCTGCTGATATCTGACTTTGTAGGTACGAGGTATAATCTGACATGGCAGCTGACATGTTAGTACGAGGTTACAGAGTATGAGGTGGCAGAGTTCGAGGTGGTTAGCCAATCAGGAGGTGACACGTGGCGCTAATGACGAAAAAGAGGTAGCTGTCAGCACATGATCCGATGCTTCCAGAAGCCTTCAATGATTGTGTTAGGAATACGAAAAACTAGGGAAAGTTCTCGGTCACTCCATATATAACTGTCATTAGCTCGTTAAGTATTATTTTGGAACCTTAATAGGTCAAGTTAGGAAAATCCCATGGAAAGCCCATGTAAAGCATATCTATGGGCCGACCATATTAAGGTATTTATACACCTCTCCATGACTTGGAGAGGTGGTTGGTTGTTCATTTTCGTTTCACACACTTAATGCATTTTCTTTCATGTTTACTTTCTCTCTCTAAATGTTCATCCAACCACTCTCTCTCTCTAAAAGTACCTCTCTTTCCTCATTCATGTATGTTATAAGATATTCTTCAATGGTATCAATAGCATGGAGTGGTGTGTTTAGTTTTTGTGTTTTACATTTGATTTGTGTTGTTTTCTTGCAAACCGAAACGTCCTTTTTTCTTTATTTTTCTTTTGTTTTCGTAGCTCCTCAATACACAAAAAGATCATTTACATAAGGGATAAAAGTTGATCTAATATCCAGATAATAGGTGGTAATGTGGGCTTAGAAACATTTGAAAAATATCACTTTTGGATCAATTTTTTTGTGTTCGAAAACTTTATACATAACAAAATCTTGATTTTAAAATTTTCGGCTTAAAAACCTTAAAGTTTCTATTTTTCTTGTTCCTATAGGTTTAGTAACACTAGTTGTATAAGAATTTTTGCAAAAAAACCATCAAAAAGGTGTCTTTTGTGTTTTAAAGTTTTGGGTTTCGGCTTAGTGTCAACCGAACTACAGGTTTTAGTGTTAACCAAACTACGGGTTTTAGTTGCAACCGAACTACTGAATTTTACTAGTAACCGAACTACTGGTTTGTAGTGGCAATCGAACTATTGTCGTGTAGTGTTAACCGATCTACTAAAGTTTAGTTGGAACCAAACTACTGGTTTGTAGTGGCAACCGAACTATTGTCGTGTAGTGTTAACCGATCTACTGAACTACTGCATTTTAGTGGTAACCGAACTATTTAATTTTAGTGGTAACCGAACTACTGAATTGTAGTGGAAACCGAACTAACTAATTCTAGTTGAAACCGATCTACTCAATTTTCAAAATTATACGGTTTATTTCTTTGACTTGTAAAATCCCGTAAAACATTAACTTGTTGTTTCATTCGTCTTCATTTATGCATATGTAATTTTGTAATCATCAAATCTGAGATCCCAACACAACTTAATCAAACACAATTTCCTTCTACCACCGTTCGATCAAACAGTAATCTATTAACACATAAATTTCTCAATGACGACTCTTGTTGACAAAGCAATTCTTTCGGGTGCTGACAATCGTCAGCCTATGTTGGAAAAGGATATGTACGATTCTTGGAAAAGCATAATGGAGCTATACATGATGAATAGACAACATGAACGAACGATCCTTGAATCCATTGAAAATGGTCCACTCATCTGGCCTTCAATTGAGGAAAATTGAGTGACTAGACCAAAGAAATATTCTGAGTTATCTGCTACGGAAGCAATTCAAGCTGATTGTGATATCAAGGCAACAAATATCATTCTCCAAGGATTACCACCAGAAGTCTATGCATTAGTTAGCAATCATAAAGTTGCCAAGGAACTTTGGGAAAGAATTCAACTTCTCATGCAAGGAACTTCATTGACGAAACAGGAAAGAGAGTGTAAGCTTTATGATGAATTTGATAAGTTTGCTTATAAGAAGGGGGAAACACTACGTGATTTCTACTTGAGATTTTCACTACTACTCAATGACATGAACATCTACAATATGAAACTGAAACAATTTCAAATGAACACCAAGTTTTTGAATACTCTTCCTCCCGGGTGGAGCAAATTTGTGACATATGTCAAACTGGTTTGGGTTTTGCACACAACTAACATTGATCAGCTTCATGCTTACTTGGGACAACATAAATTTCATGCAAATGAGGTTCGTTTAATGCATGAACGTAACTCAGATCCGCTTGCTTTGGTTGCAACCCATCAGATGACCTAGTCTCCTTATCAAACTCATCAAAACTCATAACAAAACACTCAATTTCAACCATAAGTTTCACCATATTAGTCTTCATAGTATGGATCACCTTATCAGTCTCAACAATACTCAACTCATCAATCATCAACACCTCTTTCAATCACTTATCCATCTAACGATTATCAATCATCTGTTCACCACAACGTTTATTCTCCATCATCATCCATCCCTCAATTGGAATATGCTCCTTCAGTTAACCAACAACTTGAATTTTCCCAACCAGACTCGGATCTAATTGTTCTAGTATTCCAGAAAGGTGATGATCCCATTGATGCCATCAATCACATGATGTCTTTCTTGACTGCTGTTGTCACTTCCCGCTACCCCACTATCAATAATCAGCTGAGGAATTCGTCAAACCCTAGGCAACAAGCTACCATTAATGATGGGAGAGTGACCTTACAACCAATTCTAGGGAGCAAACTTCTTTTGCTGCGGGTACTACAAGGACCTACACTCCAAGAGTGAGTGGAAGTAATTCTGGGAAACAAAGGACTGTTATTTGTTACAACTGCAAGGGGGGAGGACACATGTCCAAACAGTGCACTAAACCGAAAAGGAAACGGGATGATTCATGGTTTAAGGATAAAGTGTTGCTGGTTCAAGCTTAAGCAAATGGTCAAATTATACATGAGGAAGAGCTAGCATTTTTAGCAGATCTAGGAATTGCAGAAGGTCAAGCCACACAGATTGTCATTACTCATAATGCTGCTTATCAAACTGATGATTTGGATGCATATGACTCTGATTGTGATGAACTCAACACTGCCAAAGTTGCTCTCATGGAGAATTTATCTCATTATGGTTCAGATGCTCTCGCTGAGGTACACAATCATGATAATGTGAATAACAATATGATTAATCAAGTTGTGCAGGCGATGTAGTCTTCTGAACAGTTGAATGTTGTAAACCATTCAGAGACTGAAATAACTAATGATAGCAATATTATAACACCTCGTATTTTAGGTCATTGTATGACATTATGAAATTCATAATTTATTTTTAGGGTTTTACGCGTTTGCTCTTAAACCGTAAACGT
>BQNB010169369.1:0-13788 GCA_026074375.1 Tanacetum coccineum | reverse complement strand
TTGATTGAAGTCTGCTTATAAGTGACTTAATTTGTTATTTGATAATCTGTTTAGCACCAAATCAGCTTAAAATAAAAAGAAAAATGATTTTTTAAAAACCTTAAGGAGTGTTTGGAACAAGTAGTACTAACCCATAGTTAGTACTGCTAGTTCTATTTTTGGATTTTTAAGGCTAGCAGTACTAACCCAAAGCTAGCAGTACTAACTCCAAAGCTAGCAGTACTAACTCCAAGTTAGTACTGTTAGTTAGAACAGTTAGTACTGTTGGTTCATTATTGCTTATTAGCTTATCATTCCTGCTTATTTAAGATTTCCTTAGCTTTTTAGAGTAGATTAAGCCATTTTCCTTTACTGACTTTAGTAGAGCTTACTTAGCTTATTTGCCTTGTCAAAGCAATTTTATCAGTTTGTAGTTTTTAGCTTATTTGCCATTTTAGTTTATGCTAGTTGCTTATTCTTATGCCCAAGTGCTTATTAGGGGTAGTTAAAGATCTGTTTAACCTAATTGCTTATTTCTGGTTTCATTGTGTTCTGTTTAGGCTAGCAGTACTAACTCAAAGCTAGCAGTACTAACTCCAAGTTAGTACTGTTAGTTAAAATAGTTAATACTGTTAGTACTGTTGTTAGTACTGCTGAGTTCTCCCGCTTAATTTAGTCTAATTGCTTGCTGAATTTGCTTATTTAGAGTTAGTCTAGCTTATTTGATTTGTTTTAAGCTTATTTGAGCTTATTTGTGTCTTAGTATAAAAGTTCTTAGTGTTTTTACCATTCCTAGCCTTTATGCTTGCTCTAGCTTATTTTCCTTGCTTATCTTTTCGCGCATTTGCCTTTTAGGTTTAGTGCCCAAATCATTTCCTTGTCATATTCAAACCTCAATTATCAATTCGTCATTCGATTTTCCATTCAAGCCTCGTTGGGACATAACGACCCGGAGATACTCTATACTACTTCCGGTTTTATTGATTTCGTGGATTTTGATCCTTGTTGTATATTTATATTTGTTTACATTTATCTATATATAAATAAGGGTAAGAATTTATGTCGTTACCTTGCTAGTGGTGGCTGGGACAAGTTAGTAGGATGCAGCACCACCACAAGTAACTCACTTTTCCTCACTCCGGCTTTTTTACGGGGAGTAGGAGCGGGAGATTGATTTTTATTTTCAAGAAGTAAAGGCTTATCACCAGATCTTTCAACTCAGCAAACTTCGGAAGAAATTCCTCGGGGGTGGAAAGTGCTCGTACTCACATTTGGCAATAAACGGTTTGATACGTGAATTTCGACTGGGATTTGCTTTCAATGATTCTTAGGCAATCCGGAGGCATTTTATCCAAAAAGTTGCCACCCGCGGCGGAATTTAACGAATCTTGATCGTTAGAGTTCAAGGCATTATAGAATGTATCGAGTTGATGCAATTCTGAAAATCCATGATGTGGACATGCCCGAAGAAGATCGTTAAATCGGTCCCATGCTTCATAAAACGTCTCATCAAATCTTTGTTGAAATCTCGTGATTTCATTTCGAAGATTTGTTGTTTTAGACGGAGGGAAAAATTTGTTGATGAATTTTGAAAACAGATATCCCATGTTTGAATCTCGATCGAGGGAGGTCTTTTCAAGCCAAATCCGGGCTGCCCCCTCGAGGGAAAATGGGAAAAGCATAAGCTTTACCGACGTACTCGGGACGTTCGGGAACTTCATCGTAGAAGTGATCTTGTTGAAATATCGGATGTGGGCATGAGGATCTTCTTTGTCATGTCCGAAGAATTGCTTGTTTTGAACGAGGTTAAGCAGACCGTGCTTAAGCTCAAAGTTGTCCGCGGTGATTTCGGGCACAACGATGGCATCCTCGTAACCCGCGGTGGGTGCTTCAAGCAACTGAGCCATAGTACGTTGATCATCCATTGGAGCTAGTGGAGGAGGTGGATTTTCAAATGGTTCTTCAAGATTAAAAGGTTCAACAACAGGAGGTGGGGCCTGGTGTTGTTGATTATGAAGATTACGAGACTGGGAACGAGTGCGCATGCACTAAAAAGGAAAATTTACACTAATTTTTTTTCTTTTTGGTTTATCAAAAGTAAATTCACAATTTATTTTAATAACGGACAACGATAAAGACAACTTAAACCTAATAATCGACAAGCTTCTCGGTAACTCTTCGAAAAGAAAAACGCACAAAGGAGCGGAGGAATAGGAAAGCGCGAAGCTATTAAAAACCTTTTTCCTTTAGGGTCGTAGTTCCTAGGAACAACCCGCCTTATACCCCTCTTAGAGTTTGTTTATCTTTTAAAAGGTGAACCGTACCTCGCAAGTGACACAAAAGGCAAGTTTTTAAATCTTTTGTTCGAATTGGGAACCAACAAGTTCACCGGAAGTTATTATGATAATACCTCGGTTGAGAATATTATATTTTGGTATTTTACCAATTTGTGAATTTTATTGATAATTAAAGACAATGTTTTTATATTTTTGGTTTTCTTTTTTTTTTAGTTTTTCTTTAAATGATAATTATACTACAAAGAAAATGAAAATATTTTTGTACCTTTTTTTTTTTAGATAATATTCACAGCTTCAAAAACAAATGATCAACAGCAACGATAGTCGGTATCACAGCCTCCCCGGCAGCGGCGCCAAAAATTAATTGTTGATTTTTGTTTAAACGATATATAATAAAATATATAATAATATATATAATCTAAAAAACAACACAAATCAATGAAACCGAGAAGCAGTATAGAATTTTCTTGGGTCATTAATCCCCAACGAGGCTGTTTTGGAAAATCGATACAGTCGGAAGATTGGAGTTTGAATGAGAGGAATGATTTGAGAGTGTGGAAAGTTAAATTAAACAATAACAAACAAAAACGATTAAGAAAAACTTAAAAATTATAAAATTAAACTAAAAAATGAGAGCACGAATCCCGAACAAAGGGTGAAAAACCTAAAATCTTCAAAATTAACCCTACAAAGAAATTTTCACTTCTAAACTACTCTAGGGAACTAATAACGAAGAATGAAAAAGACTAGACTAAAAACGGAGGTCGTTTGACCCAAAAACGAGTCAAGACAAAAACCGCACCCGAGCCCCGTTCTTTAAAAATCAAAAAGTTACAAAAATGACCCTACGAAAATTTTTGTATTTTTCCTACGTACTATATGACTAAAGAAAATTTTCTAAAAAAGAAAAATATTTTTTTGATAATTTTTGTATTTTTTATGAATTTTTTAAACTTTTAACTAAATTAAATTATAAAAAATACTAAACTACTTTTAAAAATTCTGAAAAATTTACTAAAATTACTTGACACTATAACTAACCTACGAAAAATAAGAAACCAAAATTTGGCTTATAAATAAGCCCGAAAATAAGCTGAAACAGCTTATAGCTTTAAAAGCTAAAAAGGGGTTAAATACTAAAGCCCTTGGGACTCTAACAGAGAAGTCCCAAGGGCGCAGCGGTAAGACTTGTATGAAAAGGGAGGTGTATCGAGGGTAGAGGCCCGGGTTCGAGTCTTGCTCACCCGGGTCACCCCTTGTCTCCTCCCTTTTTTTTTCAAAAACTTTGTGAACCAAACTTGTTAAGCTCCTTGAGCTTAACAATTTTTAAAACTACAACTTTTTGTAAAAGCTTATAAATAAGCTTAAAAAGAGCTTTTTAAGTCGACAGTAGCTTAAAGTTAGCTTATGAGGCAAAAGTGCTTAAGCCTTTTGACTGTTTAGACAAATAAGCTACAATTTAAACTAAGAAGCTAAAAGAAGTAGCTAACCTATCTTAAATAAGCACTAAAAAGCTAAAACCTACAACTAAATAAGCTTAAAAGGGCTTAAGTTTAGACAGAAACTTAACAAAGCTTAAAACTTAAAAAATGGCTTATCTTTTTAACTGTTAACACAAAATAAGCAATGAAAAAGGCAAATAAGCACACACAACTTAACACACCATCCTAATAAGCTACTAGGAACAAGAATAGGCAAATAAGATAAGCTTAATAAGCCAAAAAAATGGCTTAATACCCACAGCAGTACTAACTTGGGAGTAAGTACTGCTAGGGTAAAATTAGGCCTAGGGACACAAACTTGGCTTAAAAATAAGCAACAAAAAAAACTTCTTAAGGCCTGAAACAAACAGGACTTATCAAAGGGCTTATTTAATTTTTCATTACTCGTGTTTTTTTCCTATTTTGTTCTATATTCTAATTCCTTCCTAGAGATTCCTTTTAGACCAAAGGATAACTATAGTAGGTGGTACAGTCCTTGTATATCATAAACTTAATCAATACTAATCTCTAAATTAAATGTTACATGATAATTCTGACATAATGTTTAATGGTTAATCCTTTAAGGTTTCCTTTTCCACGGCAGTACTTCGATGCTTTGACTGACAGTTCCTTGTACTTTCTGACTTAGCAGTTCTTTGACTTTTTGACTTAGCAGTACGTTGACCAATTGATTGTTTTTTACCAACAATCCTCCCTAACTTGAATTCTACTGCTTGACTTCTAGTTCAATTGATAGGTTGGTCTTCTTTCTTAGCATCAGTCTGTCTTGTTAATTAAGCTGTATGCACTTCAATCTTTTAAGCTTCATCCTTTGAGCAGTTATTGTACACAATATGTTTGAGTTTCTTGAAAATAAAACTCTTATTTGATAAGTAACATTTCTTTCAAAAAAATTTGTCTTTGCATCTAACGATGTTTTCTCGCAACAATGTCTTAGACAGAAACCAAATGGTTTTTTTGAGCTTTACAAAAGTTGCCATTTCACTCTGGGTAGTCGGTTCTTTGGTACCTAGAAAAGGTGAATAAGCCATGGTGAACTGAAAAACCACTTCACACACTAAGATCTTGAATCATAGTGTGTTGAATACTATATGACTTTTGGTAAGTCATTATAACCGCATAAAGATTTGATTAGTCTTTATCTGTAGCCGTTTGCTCAGGACTAGTCAACTCTCCAGTTGTAAAAACATTGGTGATGATGAGGAATATAGTTTTTGAGCAATCTATTAATGCTATAAACGGATTTGAGTTATCTTTAACCTAAAAGCCGTTTGCTCTTGAGTGAGCCAATAATAAACCATGGTATTACATGAAATTATTGGCTACTCCAAATGCAAACGGCTTTCTCGTTTGGTTTTAAGAGAACCTCAAATCCGTTTGATAGCTTTAAATAGTTTGATCATTCTTTTTGGTCCTCAACTCACCAATGAGTTTATTTATGAGAGGTGATTAGTCATGAGCAAACGGCTTAACTGGTTAAAGACTAATCAAAATGTTTATGGTCTTAATGACTTTCCAAAAGTCATATTGTATTCAACACACTATGATTCATGTTCTGAGTGTTGATGTGTTTTACAGTTCAACAATGGCTTATTACCTTTTCTAGTTAACAAAAAACCGGACTAGCCCAAGAGTGAATGGCTACTTGGTAAATGGCTCAATAAAAACCATTTGCGTTGCTTGCGAAGACATGTTGCTGAGAAGAACAGTCTGTTTGTATGCAAAAGACAAAATTTTTTTGAAGAAATTGTTTATGTTAATGAGATAAGAGGTTTTTTTTCAAGATATCAATAACAGATTGCTGTAAAAGATATGCTACAAAGGATGAAGCCTTAAAGATTGAAGGCAAAGTACTGCTTAAATGACAAGACAGAACTGATGATGACAATGTAAGACCAAAATCAATCAAAGAAGAAACTTGATGTCAACGCAAGTAGAATTAAAGTGAGGGGAGGTATTGTTGGGAAAACAAGTTGCTTTGGTAATCGTACTGCTATAGCAAAAAGTCAAAGTCTCTGATATAGTAGTCAAGTAAAGGTACTGTCAGGCTATAGATCGAAGTACTGCCGTGGGATTAAGGTTTCTTATGGGGTTTTTATTTTAACAGTTATGTTGTTTTATAATTGTAACAGTTTATTGTAGTGATTAGTATTGTCTTTGAGTAGTTTATTGATATCAAGGTCTGTTAAACATTATAGAGTTATCCCTTATGGTTTATTTTAAAAGGATCTCTAGGAGTATTAGAATATAGAACAAAATAGAAAAAACACGAGTTAAGAATTATTAGTATTGTATTAGGGATCTGCAATTTAGGCAGATTCAAAAGGTTGATAATAGAAATCGTGTGTTGAGAATTATTGTATGTGTTCTTGTCTTTAAGTATGCCTAAATAGATTCCGACATAGTTGACAGTATATCAGTGTTTCATAAAGGAATAACGATCTACCATTGAGCTTATCTATTTGCTTATTCTTGAATCTTTAGTAACTCATTAATGTTTGTGTGGTTAAGTTTTGTTTGATCTTTTTACCTCTTCCTTGGCTTATTTCGTTAGTCATCTGTTCACCAAGACATTAGCAATTTTAAAGGCCTTAGTTTTAAATTTAAGTTTCTGTCTAGTTTAAGCCCTTTTAAGCTTATTTAGTTGTAAGTTTTAACTCATTAGTGCTTATTTAGGATAGGTTAGTTAACTCATTCAGCTTATTTGTCCAAACTCTAGCTTATTGTCCAAAAAGTCACCAAGAGAAAAGCCTCTTTTGCCTAAAAGCTTATTTAAGCTTCTGTCCGTTTTAAAAAGCCCCTTTTCAGCTTATTTTTAAGCTTTCTAAAAAAGTTGTAGTTGTGAAAATTGTTAAGCTCAAGGAGCTTAACAAGTTTGTTTGAAAAAGTTTTAATATAAAATAAAAAGAGGAGGGCAAGGGGGTGAACGCGGTGAGCATGGACTCGAACACGGGCTTCCTCTCCTCGATACACCTTCTTTTTAACAACGAAGTCTTAACGCTGCGCCCATTGGTGACTTCATCTGTTAGGTCCCAAGTGGTTTTGTATTTAACCCTGTTGGCCCCCTTTAAGCTAATAAGCTGTTTCCAGCTTAAATTTCGGCTTATTCTATAAGAAAAATTTGGTTTCTTATTTTTCTTAGGTAGAATTTTAGGTAAATTTTTCAGAATTTAAAAATAGTTTAGTATTTTTTATAATTGAATTATAGTTAATAGTTTTATTTATTCATAAAAAAATACTATAACTTATCAAAAAAATATTTTTCTTTTTTAGAAAATTTTCTTTAGTCATATATTTCGTAGGAAAAATACAAAACTTTCGTAGGGTTAATTTTTCAATCTTTTGATTTTTAAAGAACGGGTCCCGGGTACGGATTTTGTCTTGACTCGTTTTTGGGTCAAACGACCTCCGTTTTCAGTCTAGTCTTTTTCATTCTTCGTTATTAGTCCCCTAGAGTAGTTTAGAAGTAAAAATTTCTTTGTAGGGTTAATTTTGAAGATTTTAGGTTTTTGACCCCTTGTTCGGGATTCGTGCTCTCGTTCTTTCAGCTTAATTTTTAATTTTCTAGGTTTTTCTTTATCGTATTTTTTATTTGGTATGTTAATTAAGCTTTCCACACTCTCAAATCATTTCTCTCATTCAAACTCCAATATGCCGTTTATCGATTCACCAGGTCCAGCATCGTTGGGGTTAAAAGAACCCCAGGTGGTGGGGGAACATTCTATACTACTTCCCGGTTTTATTGATTGTTGTTTTTTTTAGATTATATATATTATTATATATTTTATTATATATTTTATTATATATAGTTAAAAGAAAAATTAACAATCAATTTTTGGCGCCGTTTGCCGCGGGTAGTTTTGTGAAGATCGTTTATCGTTCAGTTTGTTAAGTTGTGTTTGAATCTGTGAATATTATCATATAAAAAAAATGTACAGGAAATATTTTCATGTTATTTTTTGTCATAATTATAATTTAATACCAAAAATATAAAAATATACAAAAAATTTAAAAACACTCGTACTTTTACATTATCAATAAAAATTCACAAATTGATAAAAATACCAAAATATAATATTCTCAACTGAGGTATTATCATAATAACTTCCGGTGAACTTTTTGGTTCCCAATTCGAACAAAAGATTTAAAAACTTGCCTTTTGTGTCACTTGCGAGGTACGGTTCACCTTTTAAAAGATAAACAAACTCTAAGAGGGGTATAAGGCGGGTTGTTCCTAGGAACTACGACCCTAAAGGAAAAAGGTTTTTAATAGCTTCGCGCTTTCCTATTCCCACACGCTCCTTTTGGTTTTTCCTTTTCTAAGAGTTACCGAGGAAAGAAGCTTGTCGATTAATTAGGTTTACGTTGTCTTTTTAGTTGTCCGTTATTAAAATGTAATTGTTGAATTTACTTTTGATAAACAAAAACCAAAAAAACAAATTAGTTGCTAAATTTTCCTTTTTTTAGTGCTTGCGCAATCTTCCTTGTTACTAATTCTTTTATTCCAACACCACAATGCCCCACTATGTAGTTGAGCCTTATAATCTTGATAAAACCATTTGAAATTCCACCTCTCCACTTAGATCCAATGGATGATCAAGCGTTCTATGGCTCAGTTGCTTGTGCACCCACGACGGGTTTACGAGGATGCCATCGTTGTGCCCGAAATCACCGCGGACAAATTTGAGTTAAGCACGGTCTGCTTAAACCTCGTTCACAAATAACAAGCAATTCTTCTGGATCATGACAAAGGATGATCCTCATGCCACATCCGATATTTTAACAAGATCACTTCTACGATGAAGTTCTCCGAAAGCCTCGAGTACGTCGGTGTAAAGCTTTATGCTTTTCCATTTTTACACTCGTGTGCGAGGCAACCTAGATTTGGCTTGTAAAAGAACTCCCTCGATCGATTCAAACATGGGATTGCATATTGTCTCACAAAAATTCATCAACAAATTTTTCAACTCCTTCCTAAAACCACAAATCTTCGGAATGAAATAAGGTTTTCAAAATACGATTTGATGTGCGTTTTATGAAGCTTGGGACAGTATTTACTGTTCTTCTTCGCATGTCCAACTTCATGGATTTTCTGAGTTGGCATCACCGATCATTCTTTAATGCTTTGAACTCTAACCGACCATAAGACTCGTTAAATTCCGCCGAGTAGAGTGGGCCGGTGGGTGGGTTGGGTGCAACTTTTTGGAAAAAATGCCTCGTGATTGCCCTAGATTCATTGAAAGCATATCCAAGTTCGTAATTCACGTAACAAACCGTTGTTTGCCCAAAGTGAGTTTCGAGCACTTCCACCCCGGTATCTCTTCCGAAGTTGCCTGAGTTAAAAATTTGGTTGGAAAGCTTTATACCTTGATAAGAAAAATCAATCTCCCGTCCTTCTCCTTCAAAGCTGTTGAGGTAAGTTGTGTGTTACTTGCGGTCGGTGCTCATTCCTACCAAACTTGTCCAGCCACTTCTGGCAATGTTTATCGAGATAATATTCAAGAATATGTCTCTCAAGCAGCCGCAGCTAACTACAACCAAGGAAACACCGGTTATCGAGCCTCAGATTTTCAATTCAACTTCGACCTACTGGTTTTCCTCCAGTAAAAACAATCATGTGCAAAATCAAGAAAACAATGACAGAATGCTTCACATCAACCCAAAATACGAGGAAATTCATCAAGCTCCAAGCTTACCAAACACCCGGTTAATCAAGGTCAAATCTATCGACCTCAGGTTGTTCAACCTCCTACTTATCAAGTTTCCCGCCTATTTTTTTCCCAAGCTCAGTCCTCAGACCAACATGGTCGTGTCCTCCTAAAACCGATTTTGATAGCTACATAAAAGCTAATGATGCTGTGATGAGGGAAAATGCCAAACTCAACGGTACAAAAAATTGCAAAAATCAAATGACCAATTTCACGGTATGCTTTCCAAATTTCTCACTTCCAATACTGCCTCTACTTTGGGAACTCTCCTAGTAACACTGTTACTAACCCGAAGGAGGATTTAAAGGGTATTACCACTCGAAGTGGTGTAGCTTACAAGGGACCCACGATTCATACTACTTCTTCTCCTAAAGTAGTAGAACGTGAACCCGAGGTCACAAAGGATACGATGCCTCCTACTAATAACGGAAGCACCGAAGACGTCCCACCTCCGGTTGTCCCTATTGTCCATCATGAATCAATCTCTGAAGCGCAAATGTCAGTTAGTGCCTTCAAGGATAACCAAAACATTGACATCGATTCATTTCCTTCAAGAAGAAATGTATGAAAGGACGTCATGAGAAAGATAACGACCAAATTGATAATTTTACGAAATCTTTAAAAGATTTGAGTTTCGAAATTAGCTTTACAGATGCCTTGATGCTTATGCCAAAATTTGCCTCAACTCTAAAAACCTTAATCGGAAACAATGAAAACAGTTGATGGAAATGGCTAGAACCCCTTTGAATGAGGGATTTGCTCAGCGGGTTCATCCTAATACCAAGTTACCAAAGAAACTTGGAGACCCTGGCCGATTTCTCATTCCATGTGAATTCTCTGGGATTAATACATGCAACGCCTTGGCCGATCTTGGTGCAAGCATTAATCTTATGCCATATTCCGTCTGGAAAAATCTCTCTCTTCCCGAACTAACCCCGACTTGCATGACGTGGGATATTAGGCGGGACGTTCAATCTCTGAACACGATTCAGGTATCGATGAAGTCGTCTATATAATCGGTGGGGAGAAAGTTCAAATTTCCAGCAGATTTCGTTGTCGTCGATTTTGTGCCAGACCCCCAGAGGACCTTAAATCCTCGGGAGGAGTTTTCTTAAAGGACCAGTAGTGCATTAATCGATGTATACGAGGGTGAAATAAACTTAGTGTTGGCAGATGAGGCCATTTCATTTTATCTGACCAACCTTCGAGATACACGGTAATCCAATCATATGTCGGCCAACCGAATTGACGTCATTGATTATGCGCATTATGAAGAATACTCTCAAGAAGTTCTTGGTTTCTCAAAAGTCGGTCTCATAGTCGGCATATCCAACTCCGTAATTTGTTCCAATAGTCTCTATGTTTCTCCAACTTTAACTCCATTCAGGGACAGTGATTTTATTCATTTTCGAAGAAGCCGGACCTTTTCTTGCTATAGGGATGTGATCCAACTTAACCGGAAGTTGATTCCAAATATTTATGACCATTGATGGGGGACATTCTTATCCTCGAATGCATATTCTTAATAGTGATCACATCACCACCATTTCCCAATCATGAAACTTATTTTCCGGTAACTCGAATAAAATCTTAAAATCTGTGAAGCAATAAATCTAGTTAATGAGCCCACTGTGGTTGAACTCATGGACTTGCCACCTCATTTGGAATTTGGCATTTTTGGAGGGTGAGACAAAGTTGCCAGTTCATAATTGCCATAATGACTTAAAGAATGAGAAAAGGCAGCTCTCTATCGAGGTTCTAAAGCCAACAAGCGAGCCAGCGCTTGGGAAAACTTTCTAGATTGCATGGGTATCGACCTAGAGTTTTGTACCCTACAAATATTCTCATGGATAGAGGCTCTACGAAACCGTCGGATTCGCACATCAAAGAGCGGGTTTGTTATATCCAAAAATCCCCATGGACGTCATCTAGAAAAGAAGATTGAAAAATTCTTGACGCCGGATGATCTATCCGAATCTCTGACCAGGTCCGTGGGTAAGCCCGGTGCACTATATGTCCAAAATAGGGTGCCATGGGGACGTAGTCAAGAATGATGAAAATGATCTGTATACCGACTTGATTGGTACAGGGTGGAGAGTATGCATTGACTATTGAAAGTTTGAATGAGGCTACCCGGAAAGGACATTTTCCACTTCCTTTCATGGACCAAATGCTCGAAAGGCGTCGCGGGAAACAATTCTATGGTTTCCTCGATGGCTTTTCGGGTTATTTCTTGATTCCATAGACCCGTATGGACCAAGATAAAGACATACTTTACTTTCATTACAGAGAACAGGTGCCTAATCGTGCATGCACTTTTGGGCTATGCAATGCACCAGGCTCGTTCCAACGATGTTATGTGGAAATCTTCCTGACATGATCGAATAAAACGATGGAAGTGGTTATGGTGACTTTTCAGTCTTCGGGGAAGTCTTTTCTACTACAATGCCTATCCATTTGACAAGATGTTTTTAAACGGTTTTTGTGAATACACCAATTTTGGGTCACTTCAATTGGGAGGGGGGGGAGTGAAAAGCCATTTCAATGGTCAAAAAGAAGGCATTGTTCTTGGAACAAATCCTAAATCTGGAATGAGTAGTTCGAGCTAAACGCCTTGACGTTATCGACAAAGGCTCAACTCACCCGACATACTGTGAAAGGAGTGTACGAAGTTTTCTTGGGCATCTGGGTTTTACCGTCGTTTCATACTTATAATTCTCAAAAATATCACGCCACCCAATGACTCATCTGCTTGAAAAAAGAGGGGACTCCCATTTTTTCTTTCAAAAGTGTGTATCGACATCCTTTAATACAATGTAAATGAAAATGTGATGAGGCTCTCGAATTTTGCATTCGATCACAGCTGGGAAGTTGCCCTTCGAACTAATGTGTCGAGGCAAGCGATTTTGCATGGGGGGAAGGCCTGGGAACGAAAGAACAAGCTTTTCACCAACCATACACTTTTCCAAGCACATTACATGACTGAAGCTCAAAGCACACTACACTAGATCGATCGTAAAAAGATTGCTCTGGTAGTGTTGCTTTTGAGAATTTCGGTCATATCTTGTTTTGTCTAAAAGCATAGTGATATACCGACCATTTGCTATAAGGACCATTCTGCTATAAAGTATCTCTTCACTAAAAAGGATGTTAAGCCAAGACTGATGCGGTGGATCCTTTTGCTCCAAGAATTAGATGTTATCATCCTAGACAAAAAAGGAGCAGAGAATCTGGCCGCCGATCATCTTTCCAGACTTGAGAACCCTCATCAAGATAAACTCGAGAACAAGGAAATCACAGAAACATTTCCCCTCGAAACTCTTGGATCGGTTGCTCTTCGTGTTGATAGTACCCCATGGTTTGCAGATTTCGCAAACTACCATGCGGGGAATTTCATTGTCAAGGGAATGTCATCCCAACAGAAAAACAAGTTGTTCAAAGATGTCAAACACTACTTCTGGGATGACCCCTTCTTGTTCAAAATCTGTGCGGATCAAGTGATCCGGCGGTGTGTGCACGGCAAAGAAGCTCTCGACATCCTCAAAGCTTGCCACAATGGACCCACAGGGGGACATCATGGTGCAAATCTCACCGCCAGAAAGGCCTTTGATGCTGGATTCTTTTGGCCCTCAATCTACAAAGATGCACATGAGTTGGTTAAAAATTGCGACTTGTGCCAACGATAAGGAAAAATTTCACAAAGGGATGAGATGCCTCAAAATTCCATCCAAGTTTGTGAAATCTTTGACGTTTGGGGCATAGACTTCATGGGACCGTTCCCATCATCAAAAGGAAACAAATACATATTTGTGGCTGTCGACTACTTGTCAAAATGGGTTGAAGCGAAGGCGCTCCCCACAAACGACGCCCGAGTAGTTTGCAAATTTCTTAAATCTCTTTTTGCCAGATTTGGTGCCGCTTGTGCCATCATCAGTGATCGTGGAACACATTTTTGCAATGACCAGTTTGCAAAGGTCATGCTTAAATATGGAGTCACTCATCGTCTCTCCACCGCGTATCACCCATAAACAAGTGGGCAGGTTGAGGTATCAAATCGTGGCTTAAAAAGAATTCTTGAAAGGACAGTGGGCGAGAATCGTGCCTCTTGGTCTGAAAAACTGGATGACACTCTCTGGGCCTTCCGTACAGCATACAAAACACCCATCGGGTGCACTCCCTACAAGCTTGTATATGGAAAGGCATGTCATTTGCCGGCTGAGTTGGAGCACAAAGCTTACTGGGCCCTTAAGCATGCAAACTTTGATCTTAAGACCACAGGAGATCAACGCAAAGTTTAACTCA
>BQNB010169368.1:2538-13788 GCA_026074375.1 Tanacetum coccineum | reverse complement strand
TCAAAAATGGTGTCTTCACTCCCGAAGGAGAAAAGAAAAGGAGAATCCACAAGGTAGGTGAGATACGGGAGAAAAGTCTGAGTGACAAATGTGAAGGAATCATCAACTTCAACATTAATCTCCCCTCCCCCTGGGTTAAAACATTCATCTTCATTAAGCTCATCAAAATTGTTAATTACTGCCGTATCGGGCTCAACGTCGAAGGTAAAACACTTATACTCGGGAAGAGAAATATCATTGTTAAGTAAGTTGTTTCGAACAATAACATCTCCTTCTGATTCAACATCACTTTCAATACTCGGTGGTATCGAGTTATCCGGACCGGAAAATATATCGATCTCTTCTTGAACGGGGTCACTATCCTCAACGTGGATAGGAGATATAAGAAGAGACTTGATAATCGAACTTGGATTAACATGAAGATTTTCTGGCGATTGGGAAGATGAATTACCACATAGCAACATCATATGATTAAGATATTCTTCGTGCTCTCTAACAATTCTTGGAGGAAGTGTTATGAGTTCACCAGCGAATTCATGGTGAAGAGAATCACTCTTGGGAGAAAAAGTTATCAAAGATTCATTCTCTGGTTCATTCCTAATTTGTTGTGGTTCATGATCGAAAAACACTTTGGGAGAGAGATTATGGGTGGTATCATCACTAAGCAAATTCTCAAGAAAAATTATGTCTCCCTTCAAATCATAATATCCTTCCTTAATACACGTAGAAATTTCGACAGCTAGAAAAGCATCGATCTCATCATTATCGTCTCCTGAATCGAAACACTCAGCCTCATCAATTGGAGCATCGTACAAAATCTTCTTCTAGTCATTCATTTTACATTCCAAATCAAATAAATCATCATTCTCTTCGAGAGGTTGTTCATCGATGAATCCCTCGAGAATGGAAGCAACGCTTTTCATAGGAACAGATGGATCATGGTGAAATAGAAACTCAATGTCGTCTCTCGGAGCGAGACACTCATCCTCATTAGAATCGGAAAGAGGTGTGACTAGGAAAGTTGAATCATCAAGGTTGGAATCATGAGAATCCTTGCACTCGATGTCCTCTAACACTTCATCAAAAAGAGGGCTTATGTCACTAGAGACATATTCGTCGTTAAATTCGAAAAGAGGGTTAGAGAAAGTCATAGAATTATCACGTGGACCGTTAATGGAAAAGAAATCATCACACGAAGGTAAAACGTTCTCACTATCACTCCCGGATGTATCCTCAGATTCTCTTGGGATTGGGATAATTTCCTTGACACAAAAAGTGCTAAGGTGCTCGTCCCCCATTATGAGAGAATTCTCGGGCTCAATGGTTGGTAAGATGGATGTAATTGCAAAAACCGAAGAAACTCAAGACGTTTTATTCGAATGAAAAATGCTCTCCTTCTGAATAACTTTAAAATTCTTCAAACAAGGTGTAATACGAGTTTGACGTTTAGCTGAAGGCTTTGCGAGATTCTTTACTTCCTGCTTTTCCTTTTTATTGTCGTCTCCAAGTGAAGTTAAGCAAACTAACGCAGGTTTGTCGGTAAACCTTTTAAAACTATCCTTGCATGTGTCATTAACCATTTTAATTAACTCGTTTACATTCTTTTGAGGATGTTTTGACGTGCCATCGACATGAAATATTATTTGTTCATTGTAGTCCCTTAAAATAAGTTCTCCTTTGTACACATCAATTAAAGCTCGACTGGTTCTTAAAAAGGATCTCCCAAGTATGAGAGGTACTCGAGGATCGGCTTCGAAATTGACAACAACAAAATCGGTAGGAAAGTAAAACTTTCCCACTTTAACAAAAATGTCTTCAGCGACTCCTTTAGGACGAGTAATCGATGGATCTGCTAGCTCTAAAGTCATCCGAGTTGGTGTAAGTTCGGGTAAAGAAAGTTTTTTCCAAATAGAAAGGGGCATAAGATTTATGCTTGCGCCAAGATCGGCCAAGGCGTGACATACATCCATTCCCAGAAAATTGCATGGAATAAGAAACTTGCCGGGATCTCCAAGCTTTTCGGGAAGCTTTTTGGAGGCCCAGCATTGCACGAGCCCAGCAATTCTCGATCTCATGCGTATCTGAGCTAATGCAAGCCCAACTTTTCCTCTTTTAATGAGCAAACTCTTAATAGTAGGAAGCAAATCTTGGCAATCAATTAAGTAAAGCATCGCGAACTTTTATGTCAAAACGCAAATCTTGAAACATTTGAAAAATCTTCTCTTTTTGATTCGAAGCTTTGTCACGAGACTTTTCTTGATTAAGTCGAGAAGGATATGGAATATTTGGCTTAGGTAAATTCTTCGGAACATCGGGTTCCGGAATAGAAATGGGGATAACCGGAGGTGGGAT
Organism: Tanacetum coccineum; assembly: GCA_026074375.1. NCBI lineage: Eukaryota > Viridiplantae > Streptophyta > Magnoliopsida > Asterales > Asteraceae > Tanacetum > Tanacetum coccineum. The sequence goes on along the minus strand of BQNB010169368.1, from coordinate 11,436 downwards.
GTGAGCGGTACTTCCATGGAAATTATTTTGCTCTTTATCCGTTGTCTTCTCGGTTTCTCGTTCCACTATCTTTTTAGGAGAAGGATTAGTAGGAATCGAGGGTCCCTCATAAGCAACACCACTTCGAGTAGTGATTGCTTTCATCTCACCCTTCGGGTTTGGAATGGTATTACTCGGAAGAGTACCCGAAGTTGAGGCATGGTTTTGAAACAATCCACCTATCATGTTTTGCAAATTATTTTGAAAAGTAGTTTGTTGATTCATCATGACGGCTTGTTGAGATTTTATCGTGTTTTGAATTTCATTCTTAAGGTCTCCTTTCAATGAGTTGATTTGATTTTGCATGTTTCTTAACATTTGATCGTTATTCCTCTTGTAACTCGAAAAATCATTTGAAATCTCTTGTTGAACTTGATTATTAGGCACTTGAAAAGGTTGGTTTTGAAATCCTTGGTTTTGAAAATTAGAGATGATTATTTTGAGCATGAAAACCTTGATTACCTTGAAATTATTCCTATCGGATTAAAATTATTCCCGTGAACTTGATGTGATTAAACATATTTTTGACTATTGTTACTGCACCGGGCAAACCGGGTTGGTGCCTTTGATTACTAACTCGGTTCGAAAGGGGCACTTGATTGTAAGTACCCGTATCGCACTAAACACTAGCTTGAATGTTATCAATTTTTAAAAAATTAATTCTTCTTTTTTTTTGGTATGCCGGACAATTATACCAACGAAGGCACCCCACAAGTAACGCAAGTTTCCTCAACCGCTTTAACCGGAGCGGGAGTGACAACTTTTTTAGAAACAATCTCAACTAAGGTCGAAAGTTGGTCTTGCTAGTTATCAATTCTCTATCCGTTCATATACTATACTTTCCCTCAGAAGTCGTATTCATCCTAGAGCATTTTGGTTTGTTCCCGTGAATAAACGACTTTTGATTTCGATTCTCAATTATATTCAAAGCCACTCTAGTCGTCTTACTCAAAAGATTCCCACCCGCCGCGACATTTAAGGAGTCTTGATCGTTGTCGTTTAAACCGTTATAAAAGGTATCAACTTGGGTTAACTCCGTAAATCTATGGTGAGGACAAGCTCTAAGCATTTCCTTAAATCGTTCCCATGCTTCACTAAAAGACACATCAAATTTTTGGGTAAAACGAGAGATTTTATTCTTTAAGTGAGTGGTCTTCGAAGGAGGGAAAAATTGATTCACGTAATTTAAATTTGCAAACGAGGGACGTAGTGGGAGCGAATCGCCTTAAAAATGTTTGTCCCTTCGGGTCGTAGTTTCGTGGAACAACCCTCTTAATAGCTTATTTCACAAAAGAGGTGTGCTTTTTTCGTAAGTGACACAAAACGGTAAATTTTGAATCTTAAGTTCGGAAACTTATTAATGGATATTCACAAATTCTCTAGTAAGAGAATTAAATTGATGTGTATTTTAGTAATTAAGAGAACAAAATAAAAATCAAAAAATCCGGAAGAGCAAATATTTTTGTATTTTTTTTATATTTATTAAACTTCTACTTATAGTAAAAAGAAAAAGAAAAATATTTTTTACTTTTTATATTTTTTAATTTTTTTTGTATTTTTGATTTTTTTTTCAAAAGACGTAACTTTCGAAGACGAAAGGTTCTCCAAATCACGATCGACAAATTCAAACGAAGGAATCTTAATCACAAATCCCCGGCAACGGCGCCAAAAACTTGATGTGTAGTTTTAATACGTATAATAATATAACGATGATGAAATTCCTAAACTACCCTTGAGGACAAAGGTAGTAAGAAAAATCACACGAAAATATATATACGTATATTTACCGGTAAGTGATTACCGGGTCGTTTTCCCAAAGATTTATGAAATTGAGACTCCGTTTTAACTTGGACAATGATTTGAATGGGATTTCAAAGATTTTTGATTGATTATCTAATTCTACAATTAAAAGCAATTAAAAACATTTAAGGGAAAACAATTAAGCAATTAAACAATTAAGCAACAACGAGAATTCAAAGGAACGCGACAATTAAAACCCTAATTAATCAAAAATAAATCCTAAAATTATTTTTCTACTTTTTCTAATCCTAAATTACTATTTAAAAAGAAAAGGCTAAGGAAATTCTTAAACGAGGGTGTTTAAAGTCCAAATCACGATCGACAAACTTCAAACGAAAGAATCTTAATCACAAATCCCCGGCAACGGCGCCAAAAACATGGTGCGTAAAGTTTTGTACACGTATAATAATATAAGTATAGAAAATTACCAAACTACCCTTGAGGACAAAAGTAGTAAGGAAAATTCTCACAATTATATATAATAATACGTATATTAACGGTAAGTGTTACCGGGTCGTTTTCCAAAGATTTATGAAATTGAGACCCACGTTTTGATGTTCTTGGACATGTGATTGAATTGGTTCAAAAGATGATTTGTTTTATAAAATCTAAAGTGAGCAAAATTTAAATAAAGGGACAATTAAATATAACTTTAATAACGGTAATTAAAACTTTTAACTAAAAACGCCCAAAAACGGAACCCTAAACGGTGATGAAAAAACCCTACTTAAATTTCCAAAAATAAACAATAAATTATTTTTTCACTTTTATACTAACTCTAATTGACTAAAAGTAAGATTAAAGAAACTAGAATAAAACGGAGTTGAATTGAGCTTAAAAATACTAATAACTTGTGAACGGAAACGAGTACCGTTCTTTAAAATTGAAATCTTCTGCAATCTTTTTAAACCTTACGGAAGCAAAACTAATTTTCCTAGAAACTATATGATAAAATAAAATTTTCTAAAAAAGAATTATATTTTTTTGATTATTTTTCTATTTTTATGAATTTTTAAAGTTTTTAATAAAAATAAATGTTTAAAAATACTAAACTAATTATAAAAATTATAAAAAAATTATAAAAGTAGTTTGAACTAAGAGGAATCTAGCAAAAATAAGCTCGGGAACACAGCTTATCGAATAAGCTGCGAAATAAGCTAAAACAGCTTATTATACTAATATGCCTAAAACGTATATAAAAGATAGATAATGCAAAGTAATAACGGATGAGCTATTGTAGCATGATGGTTGTGTGTGTGGGGGATAAAAAACTTGGTGTGGGTGGTAGAGGTCCCGGGTTCGAGCCTTGCTCACCCCGGGCTTCTCACTTTCCCAAGTGTTTTAATTTTTTCCATTTTTTTATAACTTTTTAAAAGACAGAAAAATAAGCACTTTTTGAAAAGACACTATTTTTCTAAACCACAAATAAGCACGAAATAAGCTAGAAAAATAACAGAATAAGCAAATCCTACTAAATCTATAACATGCAAACTGTTTGGGCTTTTCAAGAACAAATAAGCTAAGGGAAAAGTTAAATAAGCAAAAACGGATTAAAAGCTATTTCTAATAAGCACATAAGAACTAAAATAAGCACAATTGATAAGCTAGAAAGACAGAAAAGCTAAAAAGCTTAAAAACACTTAAAATTTTACACTAGAAAGAAAATAAGCTTAAATAAGCAAATGACAAAACCAAATAAGCTAAAATGGACTTATACTAACCTAATAGGCTAAACTAAACCTAAATAAGCCATAACAATAAGCAGATAAGCTAAATTAATATAATAGCACTTATTGGTGTAAATTGTTAACCAAACAACCCCTTAAGGCACCTTTGAGCTTATTTTTAAATAAGCTAAAGGATCCTTATAGACTTTTGGCTTATTACCCTAAAAAGATTACCTAAAATACTACTTAAAACAAATTTTTAAAACCATTTTGAAATTCAGGAGCTTAATGAAAAGGCTTGTTGAAAACAACTATGATGCTGATGAACTTATTTTTGAAAACAACTTATTTTTGAAATTCACTAAGAACACTTAGTTACTTTTGGTTTTGAAATTGAAAAGGTAAAAAAGCTTATTTTAAGGCTAAAAACAGATATGCTAATGAACTTATTTTTGAAAACTAATTTGAAATAGATTAAACACTACCCTAGATCTACTTGTATGCCAAATTTCAAAACTTAAGATTAACTTTTACCCACTAAAAATTTGTGTTGAAAATGGCTGTTTGTTAGCTTATGATGCTGATGCAATTGACATGTAAATGAACAAAAACTTAAAACCTATAAATGCAGATCTTAAGAACTAAATTTAACACTTATAAAACTCAAAACTAAAGCTAATAAGGATGTGACAATGATTAGAAATGATAAAAGCTTAAAATGCAAATGATAACAATGACAGATTGTGACTTTTATCAAACTAATATTTGAGAACTAGACTAGTTCTATTCTAACTTATAAAACTTACTTAAACAACCTTAATTCAGAGATTTAAAACTGATATCAAAGACCAAATGGCCACTATTGCTATGCCAAACACCCCTTTAAAATTCATGAATTCCTTTTAAGCTTATCAAAAAGAGTTTTGACAATTAAGACTCAGATACCAGATATTAAACAACTTATAACAACTACAATGAACATATATGAATAAGCAACTAAGTCAGAGACAAAGAGCTAATACATATGCTACTAATATTTTTGATTTTTATTGATTTATAAGACAATATAAAGAAAACTAATATTTAATCTATCAAACTAGAAAACAGATACTTAAACATACTTAATAAGCACAAATACATAGATTTAAGCACAAATAAGCAAGTGAATAAGCAGATTTAACATAAGAAATTAAAGACAAAAGATAAAATGAGACTTACAATTGCCTTAGCTAAACAAAAGCTTTTAAAAGCTTGAGGAGCTACTCTACAGCTATATCTTATCACAAGGATAAGCTAGTAAAAGTCCCATAAGCTCTTCCATTGTAAGCTTATCATCCAAAAAGCTCAAATCTATACTAGCAAAGGTATTTAACTAATTTTAATGGTTTAAGTAATTTAAGGATTAATTAGGCTCAAATCTAAGCTTAGAGACTTAGATGAGCTTATGATGAGCTTGTAAGAAGCTTGTGATTGATTTGAGAATTTATAGAAAACAAGAACTTTTAGAATTTTGAGAACAAACTAAGCAAACCAGATTTAACAAAATAACTAAGATTTCATTGATTTAAACAAATTACATTACTTGACATTGAAAATACAAGAGCTTAATAAGAAATTACATTTAACTGAAAAATGACATAAGCTAATTAAAAACTTTTAAAAAAATTGCAGAAAAAAGATAGCTTGTGTGTGAGTAGTGAGCTTGTATTTATAGTAGTCATGAGAAGCTTCTAGCCCTTGAGTCTGTCACACGCTCCTTTTTATCTGAACCTTCCAAACATTGCCAATCATTGGATCCTCAATTATCACCGTTGGATCGTTTGATGAGCACACGGATTGCCTGCGTGGCATTCCGTGTGTCAGACCCTTTGTGCTTCTTTTGGCTTGGATTTAGTGTAAATCCCACTTCTTGGTGTGCTTCCTTCCATATATGCATGTCAATCCTTATAGGTTTCGACCAATGAGAGCCTCTCATGACGTTTCCCTTTGCCAGCTTGTACCTTGATGCTTGAATTACTAAGCCACGCTGTCAATTGCCATTTACCCTTTGTTTTGAGCTTATGGTTAAATGATAGAGATGATGAATAGTAAAAAACTATTACGCGCCTTTTTTTCTTTTTAACCGTTTGGTTTTGAGAATTTGACTTGGGGGTTTGGGTCGTTGACCTTGGGTCTGGTTATAAAAGGGAATTGGGTAGGGTGTTTTGGTTTTGGGTTTGGGGCGTTGACTCTGGGTGGGTTTTATTAAAATGATATTGGGCCGTGTAGTGTTAGTGTAATGGGTTAAATATAGAGGAAATTTAATGTTGTTATCTTTTTAAATAAGAGATACTGGTTGTAGGGTTTGCTTATGGTGAAATTTGGTTTAACATTTAGGGCATTTTTGGTATTTTGAGGATTTTCTCTTTTTGTGGTTGACCAATGTTGACCAATGTTGACCAAGGATTGACTTTGTTGACCTTTGTGTAGAAATCTTCCGACTCTTTTGCACTTTATCCGTTCCCGTGTCCGTGTTTGTCCGGTTTTGACCGTTTTCTTGTGATTTTTGCATTATTCGTACCTACAGATTTATAAACAACAAAGTACACGAATACAAGCATATTTTTGCACATTTTAAACATTTAAGGGCCAATTTGGATATAATAAAGAAATGTGATTTCTCACATATCAATAGTCAAGTTTAAATCATGTTTTAAGAAGTTTACAAGTTTTCATATGCATTATCTTAAAACTGTGATGATTTACTAATTTAGGTATGCATTACTTTGAATTCAAGTATTAAGGTTTAAGCTGCTTGTTTTTAAGTGTGTAATACACTCATTTTGAGTTCTAAAATCTGGTATTCAAGTTTGATTAATTTTTTTATTAGTTTAAAGTCATTTGGGTCAAAACAGTTTCGCTTTTTCTAGTCATGGATTATATAAATGCCAATTTCAATCTCATTTCTAGGTTAGTTTATGTTAGAGTTAGCTTTTAAACTTCTGAGCACAAGTAGCTAGGTGTAGAATCTTTAAGAATGTGAGCTTAATTTGAGTTTTGAGCTTATTTTACCCTCTGAATTCTGGCCTGCAAGTAGTTCTTTAAGCATTTTTAAAATAACTGTCTTAATACCTTCTTGGCTTGCTGTCTGTTTCAAAAGCTTTTTCTGAGCTTAATTGAGCTTATCAAAATAAGTTGTAGTTTTAAGTTTTGCTAATCTACATGTCTTTAATAAGTTTTTGTAAAAAAACATAATTAAAAAAATGATTTTCAAAAAGGCAGACCCAGGACTCGAACCTGGGTCTCCTCTCTCACAACACAACATCCTTACCACTACGCTATGTAGGACAATTCATATACTTCTCATTTCATTATTCTTTTATCCAATTTTTACCATTTAAGCTTAACAGTCCTTATAAGCTGATTTAACAGCTTTTACAAATATTTTATTTCAAAATCATAATTTTCCTAGCTTTTAAAATAGTCAAAGTATTTTTTTGTTTTTTTTCTTCAGATTATTATATAAATGTTTGCTATTTTTAATAATTAATTTAGATTAAAATAGATTTAAATTCATAATAAATAAAATAAACCTCAAATAAATATAATTTTTTTTCTGAAAATTTTCTTTTGTCATTTAGGATTTATAAAAATTAAATTTGCATTTTTAGGGCTTAGTTTTGATGTACTTGCTTAAATGTCGCGTTTTATTAAATTCCGTTAACGTTTTTAGTGTTTAATTTTAAGTGATTTATTCGTTTATGTGCTTTACATGTTATATGTGCTTTTACTAGTAGATTTAGGAACCCAAACTCAAAATATTTTAAACCATTCAAAACGCGCGATCACGAATGTTACCGATTATCAATTCAAGACTTCGCCGGGGAATAAACGACCCGGGAGGTTTTTGAGACAACTTTGGTTAAAAGTTTGTTTCTTAAATCCGATGGAAAATACTACTATACTATAATTGTTTACATCCTTATATATTATAATATATTATATATAGTGTGTTTTGGACGTATCAATTTTTGGCGCCGTTGCCGGGGAAGCTGTGTTACGATTTTCGTGTTTCGTTCGAAGATTAGTGTTTTGAAGAACCTTCCTTATGAAGTTATAGCTTTCCGTTTGTGAATATTTTCTTCTATTATATAAATATAAAATACAAAAAAATATTTTATTTTCTTGATTTTTGTGAATATATATATATTAAATAATCACAAATACTTTTCCTAAAGTATTTAAAAATACCAAAAAAATAAAAATAAAATAAATATCCAACAAAACGACCGTGATGTTAATTGTTAAATCGGCTCACCTCTAGGTTACGAACTATAAGGGAAGTTTAAGGCGGGTTTGATCCTAAGAACATCACCCAAAAGGAGAAGGGTTATTCTAAATAGCGCTTCGCACTTACCAGCTCCTCCGCTTTCTTGAATGTATTTTTAAAGAGCTACCGTGCACTTTTGATTTATCGGTCCCAAAAATATTTTCTCTTTGTTTAAAAAAAATACATAAAAACCCAAAAATATTCTCCGTAACCTCAAATCCGTTTATTTCTTTCTTCTTATCCTCTATATTGTTTAATTCTAATGACGTCATATTACCAACCTAGTTGCTACGGATGTGGAGGCCCTTTAGACGGTTCAATTTGTCAACAATGTAATTGCAAAAGGTGTGGAAATATGCGTTATGGAGGAATTTGTTTTCATTGTAAATGTGATACAAATCCTAATTCTCTCAATTTTTCCGACTACCCTCCACAACCCCAGTACGAGACGAATATTTGTGAGTTATGTGGAAACGATGCTCATTATGGTTACGATTGTCCACCTCAAGTTCCGTTTGTTTACAATCAGAACCCGTGTTTCGATCAAAACTTCGATAATAATTTTCCACTAACTTCACCGAATTTTTCACAACAAAATCTTGTTTGTGAAAACTGCGGGGGTCCTCATGCGACTTTTCAATGTCAACCGATGAACCAAAATTTTGATTATTCTAATTCTTTCGGTTTTGACCAAATTTAACCCCCGCATCAATTCATCAATCATCAGCTTCAGGAAATTCTAGAAATCATTCCTTTTATTGAAAGTAAAGAATGGATTGAAACAAAGAACGAGCTTTATAAAATGATGGAAGCTTACACGGAAAGAATGAATCAACAACGTGAGGAGACAGCTCAAGAAAAAGAAGAACGACCACAAAACTTTAACTTTCGTCAACTTATTGGAGAAATGTGTGGCACAAAAGTTTGTGAAGAGCAAAAGCAAAAACTGAAAGATACGATGTTGAAGATTGTCAACAAAAAGAGATTTATTGTATGCATAATGATGTTGAAGATCTAATTGGAATAACTCTTGAATCAAAACTTCTATCGATAAAGTCAAAATCTCAACGTCTCGTTCAGGAA
>BQNB010169367.1:0-13788 GCA_026074375.1 Tanacetum coccineum | reverse complement strand
GCTGACCCGGCCCATTAACTTGGGTGTGGGTTGGTCCATGCACACGTTTTTTGCTTCGACTTTGACTTTGATTTTTTTTTTGACTTTTTGACTTTGACTTTTCATGCTCTTTCCATTCTCGTGCTCGGTTTTGTTAGTTTTTGCCTTTAATTTTGTCCTTTAGTAAATATCCGTTACCTGCACATCATAAATAGCAAAACAAGCATATATTTGGCATTTTATGTCTGTTTTTGGTCATTTAGGCTCGTTTTAATAGGTAAAAGGTATGTGTAATTAAGCACATACCACTGAACTTGTATTCAGCTATATTACACTTAGGCAATTTTATGTTTAAGTCTACTGAGAAACTAAAGGGCTCAGGAACTGACCCAACAAAGGCTAACTCACTACCGTAACAAAAGATAAATGACATCCATTTAACATTTTTTATCCAAACAATTCGAACTATGCAAAGGCTCAGACCTATAAGGATACATCATAACAAAGAGAAAAGACCTGCCATGGCTACATCATTATAGATTCCCCGCCAATATATAGTTATTCTCAAACTATAAAAGATTTCCCTTAGACAATTAATATACTAAAAATCTATCATCAACGCCTATTGAACACAAGAATATTCAAACATAAAATATTTCTAGAACTTCCATACTCAGAAGGTGAATATGTAACAAAAACATTATTTATCAACCATTTTTCAAAACCACAGCGGACATGAAACATATCCCTAACTAGACACGCCTTTCTTTTTTTCGACGATATTCAAAATACGTGCAACAATGATCATGCAATACTAAATGATAAAACAGGAAATCAATCCTCAAAAAGAATTAAGGGTTCTAGATACAGTCTTAAGCTAATATGCAACAAAACTTAAAATTATATCAAGCACCCTAACGTTGTTTGAAAAACACACGCATCGGGAATTTCACCCCAAAAACCAATCACGTTTATAAAATCTTCAGCCGACACGATCCTAAGCATTCCTAGATCAACAAAAACAATAAAAAACAAAATCAATAACCAATCAGTCCAGCGCAAAAAAAATCAGTCCAACGCAAAACTCAAAAGCCATATATATTAATATTGATAAAAATGCATGACATACAAATACTTTATAAAATTTCTCGGGTGTCATTTTAGATATCGTGTAGGCTGGAAAAGAGATCACCATTTTTCTCATTAGTCTTATGCTATACCAAAATCACAATTCTACATGTAACCGAACTATAAAGTTAAACCCAATGCTATCAAAATTAGACCCACAAACCATTATCAGAAACAATAAATCAAAACATGCACACAAATAATTTCAAACACTAAAGGCCACACCTAAAAGAAATAATTTTGTTTGGAAAAAAAACCCTCATTTAGTTGACAGTACGTCCAAAACAGTCCTTCACATGCCAAAATTCAACCAACATTGAACTTTCTAGGACATTTTGGCTTAGGTATTATCTTAGTTGCAAAACACGGTTGCATGACCGTTTTCTGCCACGCCAAACCTACAAGCCACCAGAATATCATGCTTACTGCGAAAAACACAGTCGCATCTAACGTCTTCTGATTTTTTTACACGCCAAAACCGCAACCCACCGAAGGACCGAGCCATCACGACCAACCAAGTACCATCGAAAATTAGACCTGCATAGAACCACGTCATTTCGCAAACATCCAATCTTAAACGGTCTAACAAAAACCATAAACGACATTGTTTTTTACAACCATGAAATGAATGCTTTATTTGTATTACAATTTATAAAGTTGCTTCTGTTTTGTCTCAAATATTAAGTTGACTACAAAACATGGTCACATTCATAGTGGCTAGCGAAAACGGTTCTAATTTCTGCCATTAGTTTTTCACATAGCCAGACATGCAATTCACGAATGACCAAATCATCACAACTGAGGAAGAATCATCATAACTTGATCTACAAAACACCCAAACTCACAAAACATTAAACGACATAGCTTTTCAAGACAACACATGCACATTTTGTATTCTATACGTGTTTTCGATAACCCATAACTCACTTCACCAAGTAGTACAAATACATGATACAACCACTAACAGCAAAATGAACCAAAAAAATTATAAGGATAATCAAATCAAGCTAAAAAAATCTTGAACTACAACATGCAACAAGCACATCCAAATCAGATCTACAGTTGGCTAAAAAAATACGACATGCAACAGCTTCACCTTGACAATCAATACTGAACCAAAACCCTAATCTTCAAACCATGTTCCCGGCATGATGGTTGACCCTTATGATACATAAATCATAATGTCATGATTTACACCTCAACCCAACCAAAACGTCTAAAATAATTACAACTTTAAACGACTAAAAAAAAACCACACAATTTTTAATGTCATCGGCAACAAACGTAGCAAACAAATAAATAACATCACTTACATGCAACAAACGATCAGTGATTTAAGCTTTTCGTTCCAAATCCGATTATCGTATGTGTGTATCGATCTTTCAGTGTGTGGTTGTACGTTTTCTTATGTGTGTGTCCAGCCATTTTTGACATCTCTTTTTATCAAACGACACCGACCAGACCTAAACGACTTCATTTGACCCCTAAATGACGTCGTTTTATAGATCCACACTCTAGCCCGGCCTAACACGAGTATCAAACGACGTTGTTTTTACACCCAAAACGCCGTCTTTTGCTTCATTGTATATAAGGGTAATTGGTCTCAAGATCCACTTCTTAATTCTTATAATATACACGAGTATGGTCAATGTATACTTTACATGGTTAGTTTGGGTTAAGATACACTTTATTTTGTGCCATTTCTTATTGCTTGGAGCACGCGGTATGGTGTCGCCATAAGCCAAAGTTGGCACTGTAGCACTAATACACCACATCCTATGATGAGTTATACGCTATTAAGCCATGAAGATGGCGTCATAACACATGTTATACAAATTATTTACATTTTTATGATATTTATGCACCTTGAGTGTACTTGTAACCCAAGTTATGAGAAAAGCTTTCCATGTTATGTTATTAGATTTGTGTTTTATATGAAAAAGCTTATGTGTCATCAATAATTTACAGGTTACTACTCAAACAAAGATCTTTTCATGTTTACCTATCATGATAGTCATGTTAATCCAGTTAAAAAATTTCTTAATATAAAACCACCACTAATTAAAACAAAAAATCAATAATTTTATTCCCTCTTACAAATCACAAACAAAAGAGGATTATAAGAGAATAAATTTATATTATTATACATAACCGAAACTGTCCTCCATCTCACAAACCCTTATTTTATTATTCAAACAGTGTTATGAATAGTGATATGCCATAAAAATATTTTGCTTGCTAGAGAGAGTTGGGGATACGTGTCTTCATCATATTCACCAACTCCTCAGTCCTCTCCATCTGTCCCACTCACTTATCAAAACCATTTTTTCCATTTTTTTTCTTCATTCATATCATAAAAACACACACACACAAAGCAAACAACCAGCTCACTCCGACCACCATTAAATCAAATATTTTAGTGAGGTTTTAATAGAAGATAGTATCCAGTACAAAACACATATTACCCACCGTCCCCTACCTCATTCCTCTTCATATACATGCCCCTTAACTCATCCATTCCACCATATTTTCTAAACTTCCCTAACACACAACCTAACACACAAATCTACCGGCCCATATACCCATAGTGATCCAATCACCGCCACCACAAATGAATCCGGCAACATAGCAGATTTAATCTTCGAGAAAGATGGGCAGCGAGGAAGAGTCAACAATCGCCCATTAAGGAAACCAATATATAAGCAAAAAAATTAGAAGCGGTTTTCACTCTTTTTAAGTGATTCAACACAATATCAGTGATCTTTTTTCAGTTTTTGCAGATTTAGGGTTTTTATTGCAATTTTCTGTTTCTTTTGAAGCTTTCAATTTTACATTTAATTGCAGGTTTTGTTTTGTATCAGGATAGATGAAAATGGATGAGTTGGAAGGTGTTTGATGGTGGAGACACAATGGGAAATAGGGGTTGTGCGTCTAAGAGAGATTGAATTGTGGTGAGGTTCTTTAAATTCTTATTTTTATTTAAACATATTTTTTTCAGTTTTTATTTTCCATGCTTATGAGATTATGATGTTCTTATCATTTGTTCACACCAAATGTTCTTTAAAATGTTTACCGGGTTTTTATTTTTGTTTCTAAATTTGGGTTGATTTATGTTTTCATACGTTGATTTTAGATAAAGAATGTAGCTCTTGATATTGTTCTTGGATTGATCGGGTTGGATGGTGACTCTAAGACATCATTTGTGGCTTTCTCGCGACTTCTAGGTGAAACGAAGGTGATATGTTCTTTACAACTTTACGTTATGTGTTATGGGCATTATATTTTTATGTCGTGTTTATGATAAAATGTGGTGTCATGTCATAGAGTGGAATAAAATTGGTGGTTAACAAGAATAATAGGACGTTGATTTAGTTTAAATGGTGTTTGTTTATGCTCATTTGGTCAGCTTATGACATTTTAAACTTTTCAAAAACTAATAAAAGGTTGTTGCAAGAATAAGCTTTTTGTAACGTTTTTTTTCACCACTCTTTTTCTGTCCAAACAGCCATTTATAACCTTTTGTTCTTAAAACCTCTAACCTGATTTTCTACATACAATAGTATTAAACGACCTTTATTCATAATTTATAAAAATAAATTAAGTGCAGAATTTTGTGGTCATATATTATTCTATACGGAAAATATATCAAAGATGACTAAGGTCTGTTTGGACAGATGATAAGAAGCATCCTTATTGTCACTCTCCGCCAAGGCGGAAACACGAGGCGTAACAGGATAAACATCGTTACAACACATTGACGTCACAATAGAGAATAACTAAAATGAATAATCACTTAATAAATCAAAATGTCATGATGACACCTCACACAAGAGGGGACTTGTATCGAGGTTAATCGAAACACAACAATACATAGTCATAAACGGAAATCCAAAATAACAAAGTACCAAGTATGAAAGTATATCAAACATAAATTGAAAATATTAACTAGTAAGTCTTCAAATGCAGGGAACCTAAAGTCTCACTAGCCAAGCAGTCTCGAACTCTTAAACCTCGCTAACTTTATCTAAAAAATGGATATCTCAAGCTGTTAACATTTTGTTGGTGAGCTCGTATGTTTAAACATAAAAAAACATATTAAGCTTTGTGAAATAAAAATAAAATGTAGGTCAATCATAGGTTAATAGCAAGCATCATTTATTCTCAAAAAACATAAACATACCAAATCTCCTCTATCGTATCAAAATAGCTAGGCACTTGCATTGTATCCATGTATCGTTAATAATAATAAGAGTTATCACATTTGGCTGGAATGACACAAGCAACTCATGTATCCATGTATCCACATATGTATCATGTAAACTTACACACATAATTGTATCGCATAAATACTATGTAACCATGTCCAAAATAAAACAATTCAAAACCATTTAATCACAACATGGAAAACAATTCAAAAACATTTTTGTATCCATTTTCACCCCAAGAAAACATTTAAAAAGGGGCTACGAGAAACTCACCTCAAGCTTCACAAATGCGCGCTAATAATCCATGCAATAATCTACACAACATAATGAACGGGTTACACATGAACAAGGCTTTACATCCCTATGAATGTACCTTCCAATTGATGGATACTAATGTCTAAAATACATTTATAAATATCCCATCGAGATGTCTACATATTGTCTAAGCTTGTATGCATGTTTTAAACTAGTGTTCACATATTCAGTTTATTGTAGAATTTTGAAGTCACTTAATGAATTTATATAAAATACTAAATGACCTCCTCTGACTCCCTAATTCAAATGACATTAACTTTAATGAGTTATGAGGTTACTATAATTTTTCCAACCAATGAAAACATGTCTAACTATTTTTAAAAAATCAACAACACAAACTGTCCAGATTTGGATCTGATTTGCACACCAAATTGTTTGACCTTACAAAGCATACTTAGACACATGGGAAAAATCTAGAAAACTTCCAGAGGTTAATAGACACATAGAACTAACTCCAAATGCAATTTCATGAATAGCAAAAACTTTTTGATAAGGTTTTTGACCTCACAAACACGGCATAAAATCTGACCTGAAAACTCAGATTCGACAACGAATATTGTAAAAATACTTTGATTGACTTCTACTAACTTTTAATTCACAAAACCACCTGGGTTAGAAAGTAGACTCTCTGTAGTTAATTTTAGGCTCAAGAAAATCAATAAAACCTATTCGTATGACCGAGTTATGACTCTTACAAGTTCACCTAAAAATATGCCCAGTTTTAATTTCGAATTTAACCATAATTAAACCTAACCAAACGTATCCATACGCTAATTATTATACCCTAATCTATAATTAATGATCATACTGATATATTTTCTGTATTTTTTGAAATCCTAATTCCACCAATTATAAAGTTACAATTAATTAAATTAAAGAAAAGATTAAGTTAGGGCTTATACCGAAAACCTTCAACCGCGAAACACACAAATCTACACCTTAAAAATTCTTGAAAAATTTTGATGGTTTTCCTTGTTTCTTACTCTGGCCAATCGACACCAAGAGAAGAAGAGGGAGATAAAAAGTATTTTAGAGTTTGGGATATCATGGGTATATATACTAATCATATAGGACTCCTAATTGGATTTGGTTGCCTTTTGTTTTCCTTCCCCCTTGGGTCGGTCGATACATACACACACACATTTTTTTATTATATATTACATATTTATCAAAACCTGTATTTTATTTAAAGCCTAATTATCCTTTAGCTTATTTACTTGAACCCTTTAATTAAAACGTATTAATATTATCATAAAATATTTATTTTACATACAATTTTCTTTAAATATTTCTGTTAGTCACTATTATTAAATCATTGAATCTAAATTTATCTAGTTATATTGAATCGAAATTAACGATGCTTACTTCCACAAATTATTTCTAAATGCTACGAACAACGAAATGACTAAAGAATGTCTATCTCAAAATCATCATTTCCAAAGAAACAAAATAACTAAAAATCTAAATTGAAACCTCTCACACATCAATTGCAACACATATGCCTTATCACAAATTACCAATTGCACTAATTAATCTTTCACACTAACTTAAATCATATAATACCTAGTTAGGCTATCACTATTAGTTAAACTAACCTGGTTTGATCATGAGTGTCACAGTATCCCCTCCTTAGGGAAATTTCGTCCTAAAATTTAACTAATATTCTCATTAGCACGGTCAGCAAACAATTTTGGATACTTGGCCTTCATAAAATCCTTTCGTTCCTATGTAAACTTGGGACCACGCTTAGAATTCCATCAAACTTTAGCGATTGGGATCCTACTACATTTCAACTTCTTAACTTCACGATCCATAATCTCTACAGGTTCCTCAACAAAACGAAGAGTTTTGTCTACCTTAATTTCCTCTAAAGGCACATACAGATTTACATCCGCCAAACGCTTCTTAAGATTTGACACATGAAATGTATCGTGTACACTACTAAACTCTTGTGGCAATATCAAACGATAAGCTATTGGACCAATCCTTTCAAGAATCTCAAATGGTCCTACATATCTTGGTGCTAACTTTCCTTTCTTTCCAAAACGCATTACACCTTTCCAAGGTAACACTTTCAATAACACTTGATCACCTACCTCAAACTCTAACTGCTTACGCCTATTGTCAGCATAGCCGTTTGACGATCTCTAGCCGCCTTGAGCCTTTCCTTAATTAGTACAACTTTATCAGTTGTCTCTTGTACCAATTCTAGTCCAATCCACTGACTTGCTCTAATGTCAGCCCAAAGAACATGTGACCTGTATTTCCTTCTATACAATGCCTCAAATGGAGCACATCGAATACTCGAATGAAAGCTATTGTTATAGAAAAACTCAGCTAAGGGTAAGTGAGTATCCCAACTACCTCCAAAATCAATCACATATGCTCTTAGCATATCCTCCAAAGTCTGAATGGTACGCACACTTAGTCTATCCGTTTGAGGATGATAAGCAGTACTCATATCTAGTCATGTTCCCAATGCTTTCTGCAACGTCTGCCAAAACCTCGAAGTAAATTTTACAGCTTGATCTGAGATGATTGACACATGCAATCTATGCCTTGCTACTATCTCATCAATATAAAGTCTTGCCAACCGCTCCATCTTATAATCTTCTCGTATAGCCAGAAAATGAGCTAACTTAGTCAGTCTATCGACTATTATCCAAATTGTGTCATGCCCACTACTTGATCTTGGCAACTTAGTGATAAAAATCCATGGTAATTCTATCCCACTTTCACTCAGGTATCTCTGGCTGTTGTAGCAAACCCAAAGGTTTCTGATGTTCAGCCTTCACTTTCGAACAACTCAAACACTTACTAACGTATGTAGCTATATCCCTCTTCATACCTGGCCACCAATACATATCTCTCAAGTTGTCGTACATCTTATCCGCTCCTGGATGAATAGAGTACTTCGTTGTATGAGCCTCATCCATAACCATCTTCCTCACATCACCTACTAATGGAACCCATATTCGATCCATAAAGTATAAACCTTCATCTTCCTTTTTTTCCATTTGTTAGTCTAGGCCACGCAACATTTCTGCTGGTGCGTTCTCTACCTTGGACGCCTCACCTTGAGCAGCCAATATCTTGTCCTTAACACTTGAGTGAATAGTCATGGACATTTCTCATACTCGTCTTGGTTTCACTCTCTCCTTCTTACTCAACGCATCAGCCACTACATTCGCCTTTCTCGGATGGTAGCGAATCTCATAGTCGTAGTCACTAAACAACTCAATCCATCTCCGTTGGCGCATATTTAACTCCTTCTAGTCAAATATATGTTGTAGACTCTTATGATCCGTGTAGATAACACTTTTCGTTTTGTACAAATAATGTCTCCAAGTCTTAAGTGCATAGACCACCGCTTCCAGCTCCAAATCATGTGTGGTATAGTTCTTCTCATGAATCTTCAGTTGTCGTGATGCATATGCAATTACCTTGCCTCTTTGCATCAATACACATCCAAATCCTTGATTCGACGCATCGTAATAAACTACAAAGTCTTCTGGTCCACCAGGCAATGATAATATTGGTGCATTACACAAATTTTCCTTTAAAGTTTGAAAAGCTTCCTCTTGTTCCATGCCTCACTCATACTTTTGATTCTTCTGCGTCAGTGAAGTAAGGGGTTTAGCAATCTTAGAAAAATTCACGATGAAACGCCGATAATATCCTGTCAATCCCATAAATGATCGTATCTCAGATGGTGTCTTAGGAATCTTCCAATTTTTCACTGCTTCTATCTTACTAGGGTCCACATAAATTACATTGTTGTTAACCACGTGTCCAAGGAAACGTACTTGTTGCAGCCAGAAATCACACTTGGAAAACTTGGCAAACAACTTCTCCTTCTTGAGCAGCTCCAACACTATCTTCAAATGAACCTCGTGATCCTCCTTGGAATTCAAGTAGATCAAGATATTATCGATAAACACAATGAAAAACTTGTCTAGATATGGATTGCACACCCGGTTCATCAAGTCCATGAAAAGCGCTAGTGCATTGGTTAATCCAAAAGGCATAACCGTAAACTCAAAGTGTACATACCGCATCCTAAATGCAGTCTTTGGAATATCCGCTTCATGCACTCTCAGCTGATGATAACCTGAACAAAGATCTATCTTTGAAAAATATCACGAGCCTTGTAACTGGTCTAACAAGTCATCGATTCTAGGGAGAGGGTAACGGTTCTTGATGGTCAGCTTGTCCAACTCTTGATAATCGATGCACATTCGAAACGAATCGTCTTTCTTATTAACTAACAACACAGGTGCTCCCCACGGAGAGTGACTCGGTCGAATTGTCTTGCAACTCTTGAAGTTGTTTAGACAACTCTTGCATTATCGAATGTGCTAGTCGATATGGAGACTTCGCAATCAGCGTTGCTCCAGGAACTAAATCTATGCGAAATTCTACTTGACGTTGAGGCGGTAATCCTGATAGATCCTTAGGAAACACCTCGGGGAAATCTCTTACAATTAATATGTCGCATACCTTGGGTTCGTTGGACTTTGTACCCTTCATTGATTTCTGACTCTCTTCGATTCGCTCTCCATGAACCACTAGTACTTTACCATTTGCCAATGGTATCCTAAACACCTTCTCATGGAAAACTATTACAGTCTTTATAACTAGACAACCTATCCATACCCACAATAGCATCAAAACTTCCATGACCAAAAGGTATCAAATCTATATTAAACAGGGAATCTCCTAGTTCTGGTTTGAAACTATGGAAAATCTTATTTGACTCTACCTTCCTACCATTAGCTATTTCTATAATAGCTAGGTCTTAAGATACTAGGTTCCACATTTAATAATGGCAAAAAATCAGTGGAGATGAAACTAAAATCAACTCCTGAATCAAATAGTATTGTAGCATAGGAATATCAAATCAAAGGCTACAAAATATATATAAGGGATTCCATAGATGCAATTAGATGTGGATCAAATGTCATGAGATTCCTTTAAAAAGAAAGGATAGAATATAGGTACAGATAGGAAAACGCAAACGAAAGGATCAACAAAGCGTACAACGACAAAAGAAGCACATATCAAATAACGATACATGTCAAGATCAATAAATGAGAAGATAGAATTATTATACCAAAAATCGACTTTTACCCGAAAGAACCAACTAAATACTGTTCTTATAAGAATCATTTTAAAAGAATAAATAAAATCATTTTTTTAATCGCATCTTACCCATATAAATCATTTTAAACATACTTTTCATAATAAAATAAAATAAAATATATAAAAAAGCATATAAAAATATTATCATATCTTATTCGTAAAGATTATCTTAAACATAGTTTTGACAGTCAACCAATATCACATTATTTTCATAAAAAATCATTATAAACGTACTTTTTATAAAAATAAAGAGACAGTCATATAAAAGCGCTTATCATCATGTATTTATAATATGAATAAAAAATAGTTTTCCCCAAACCTCATCAGGATATAATTCAAAAGGATTTTTATAGTTCGACCTTAATATAAAATATGTAATTCAAAAAAGTCATCATAATACCAAAAGGGATTGTGAAATACCGTAAGGACTCTAATACGAATCTATTGTTTGAAGGTGAAAGAAAGTACAAGGAACCATATAGTCAGAATAAAAGTCAAACGAACACGTACCAGAGAAACTCATGCAAACACATTACGAACCAAATGAAGAACATAAGGACTTATCCGTACTAACGATCAAAAGGACAACATAGAGAAACATCAGTACTAATATGTTGTAAACATGTTACGAAAACTAAAGGATATATAAAGAAGGGAGTAAATATCCGTACTAACTTGTTACAAAAAAATACCGCTTGAGAGAAAAATCATATATTCGTACGAGTAACCAATGCCAGGAAAGAACTAATGAAATGTACCAATGGCCAAAAACAGCATATCCAAATTAACCAATATATATCAAGACACTTAATGGAAACGTAGAACATCCGTACAGACATGGTACGAATAAAAAATGCTAAAATGAGGGTTAGATATCCGAACGAATAAGCGAGCAGACGAACAAACTCAATAATCGTAATAGTAGTAATAAGAGGTATCCAGAATATTCGTAAATATTATATAGAAGGGAAACTTGCTGACTACGCAACTATTCATACACAATCGCACATAATACAACATCTTACACTATCACCTTGCAACCAAACACCGATCAATGCAATCATGGTCACAAGTCTACGTATGTGATGCCTTTATAATTATGTTGGCCACCCATAATTATAATTGCATCCTTTCACACGCGTACTTACTTCTAAGACTACACATCTCAATGATAACGCACATATATACATATACCACATTGCACATCTTATGCGACTCCATAAAACGATGCTCCATCAAAGCAATATTTATTTATATAAAGATAAAATCAAAAATGACAGAAAGAAAACAAAGGTCTCAAAGTGCCCAAAAATACATAATATCTGAAAGAAAACATCGATAGCAACGTGTCAAGGTAAAAGATGAGATAAACTTATGCTGGGCCTCGCATGGGTTTGACTTTGCTTTCGCAAGAGTCACCCGACTCCGCGGGTCCAGGCCTGCTACAAGCATCCGAGAAGAGATCTGAGTCGGCCTCCTCCACCGAATCCTCTAACTACCCTTACCCCTTCGGTACCTCAAGAGGCTCCTCCTCAATTAGCTCCTCTTCTAGATCTTCTGATATCGAGTAGTCCGTAGGTCAAGATAAAATTTTCAGAAAAGCAAAAAAACAAAACGCCCAAATAGCTAAACACATAGATCCTATTATGCAGCTATATGAAGGACTCCTAGGTTATAGTCTAGGTCAAACCACCTACTTCTCTATAACCAATGGCTTTGATACCAATCTGTCACACCCCGCCAAGGCGGAAACACGAGGCGTAACGATGACAACACCTGACACAAGAGGGGACTTGTATCGAGATTAATCGAAACACACCAATACATAGTCATAAAACGAAAATCCAAAATAACAAAGTACCAAGTACGAAAGTATATCAAGCATAAATTGAAATATTAACTAGTAAGTGTAACACCCCCAAATTGGGTCGCAGCTGAATAATGTCTTCGGGAGCGTTACTTTATAGATCAATAGCACAAGATATGAGAACGACCTCTAAAAGAGTCGTTTGAAATACTCTCGAAGTGCCCAAAAATACGTAATATCTGAAAGAAAAAACATCTGTTAGCAAACGTGGTCAAGGTAAAAGACAGAGATATCACCTTAGTTGGACATCGATGGGGGTTTGTCTTGCTTTAGCTAGTATTTAAGAGTCACCCGACTTCGCGGGTCCAGGCCTGCTATAAGCAACCGACAAGAGATCTGAGTCGGCCTCCTCCGCCGAATCCTCTAACTACCCTTACCCCTTCGGTACCTCGAGAGGCTCCTCCTCAATTGGCTCCTCTTCTAGATCTTCTGATATCGAGGTACCAAAAGACAAAAATAAGACTCTCAGAAAAGCAAGAAAACAAAACGCCTAAATAGCTAAACACATAGATCCTATTATGCAACTATATGAAGAACTCCTAGGTTATAACTAATGGATCTAATACCAATCTGTCACACCTCGCTAAGGCGGAAACACGAGGCGTAACTGGATAGGCATCGTCACAACACATTGACGTCACAATAGAGAATAACTAAAATGCATAATCACTTAATAAATCAAAATGTCATGACAACACCTGACACAAGAGGGGACTTGTATCGAGATTAATCGAAACACACCAATACATAGTCATAAAACGAAAATCCAAAATAACAAAGTACCAAGTACGAAAGTATATCAAGCATAAATTGAAATATTAACTAGTAAGTGTAACACCCCCAAATTGGGTCGCAGCTGAATAATGTCTTCGGGAGCGTTACTTTATAGATCAATAGCACAAGATATGAGAACGACCTCTAAAAGAGTCGTTTGAAATACGATACATTAGATTTATTGAAATTGTTTAATACAAAGCACAACGGCTTAAATTGTTCAACATTGAAATAACAAGATTTTAGATCATAACAAATATCCCAAGATGTAATGACTCCAAATCTTTAAGGCATGACTCCCCAAAAGAGTATCCCCAATGTATCCTTAGCACCTCGTGCCTTATTGACCTAAGAAAACATGCTTTAAAACGTCAACAT
>BQNB010169366.1:0-13789 GCA_026074375.1 Tanacetum coccineum | reverse complement strand
GCGTATAATGATAATGGATATCTATTCCTAATTTAACTCATGCATATCATAATAGCAGTACTAACTATATAAGACTAACAACACTAAATATTAACAAACAGTACTAACTATACTGGCAATACTAACAATGTACTAGCAGCACTAACTATTATAGCTAGTAGTACTAATAACTTAGACTATTTTCTTTAAACTTCAATAGCAGCACAATCTTGAACCAGCAGTATTAACTTCCAAAACTAATAGTAGTAACTTCAGAAGCCTTCAATTCTCAACACGTAACCCTGTTTTACCATGACTTATGCAAAACTTCGTTCTTACTCCTTTTTATATATAAATAAATATAAACAAATATAAATATATATCAAGGAACAAAATCCGCGAAATCAATGAAACCGGAAGCAATATAAAGTGTCTCCGGGTCGTAATGTCCCAACGAGGCTAGAATGGAAAATCGAATGACGTATTGATAATTGATGATTGAATGACAAAGATTTGGATATGATTGGGAACTAAACCTAATAAGCAAATGCACATAAAAATAAGCAAAGAAAATAAGCTGGAAAAAGCATAAAAGCTAGAAATGGTAAAAATACTTAAAACTTTTACTCTAAGACACAAATAAGCTCAAATAAACTTAAGACAAATCAAATAAGCTAAGCTAACTCTAAATAAGCAAATTCAAAAAGCAATTAAGCTAAATTAAGCAAGGAAACTCAGCAGTACTAGCAACAGCACTAACAGTATTAACTATCAGTACTAACTTGGAGTTAGTACTGCTAGCTTTAACAAAACTCAATGAAACAAGAAATAAGCAAATAAGCTAAAACAGATATTTACTTAACCCTAATAAGCACTTCAGGAATAAGAATAAGCAACTAGAATAAACTAGAATGGCAAATGAGCTCAAAAGCTACAAACTGATACACTATTGAAAATACTTTGAAAAGGAAAATAAGCTTAAATAAGCTTACTCTAAAAGACAGTAAAGGAAAATGGTTTAATCTACTCTAAAAAGCTAAGGAAATCTTAAATAAGCCGAAATAATAAGCTGATAAGCTAAAATGAACCACCAGTACTAACAGTTTTAACTAACAGTACTAACTTGGAGTTAGTACTGCTAGCTTTAAGTTAGTACTGCTAGCTTTAAAAGTTCCAAAAGTGAACTAGCAGTACTAACTATGGGTTAGTACTGCTAGTTGAAAATACCCCTTAAAGTTTTCAAAAATCATTTTTCTTTTTATTTTAAGCTGATTTGATCCTAATTTATTAAAAACAGATTATCAAATAACAAAATAAGGCATTTATAAGCAGATTTCAATCAAGAATAAGCACTTAAATAAGCTGAATCAATCTAACAGTTTTAACTAAGCATACTACCAGTATTAACTCAGAAAGTGACACAAACTATTTTCAAACTAACAATTAAGCAAAACAGGCACTAGACATCATGATTAAGCATAAATAAGCAATTATAGGTAACAAATAAGCACTATAAGCAGTTCTGCAGTAACTAAGAGAAATAAGAGAAAGAGAAACTTACAACACCCTTGCTCAAAACAGGGCTAAACCAAGAATCTACAAGCTCTAGCTTGTATAAAACAAGCTAGTAGTGTCCATAAGCCCATCCAGAACTGGCTTATCATCCATAAAATAAGCTGTGGTGTATTTGAGAGTGATTTTTGTGATTTTCTCTTAACTACTTAACTTTTTAAATTTACTTAATTAAAGCAGCTTATAAACAAGCTGTATTGAGAGCTTTTTGAACACAAAACAGCACAATTAAGAAACTTAAATACCTGGAATAGTACAATTGCTTAAAACCTCAAATTTGCTTTAAAACTTGAAAGTTTTACAAAAGACTGAAAGTAAACAAGCTTAAATGAGTTACAAGAACTAAAATAAATCTAAGTTAAATTAAAAAAACAAAACTACCTCCCTAACATGGGTTACAATGGCCCTATTAACTAAAACGATTTAAGGTCTTTTGGTTTCTTGAACTCCTTTCTCTTCTTTCATATTGTATCTTTTAGAGACAAAAACCAAATGTGTTTGTTTGTTGAGGCGATTCTAAAAACAAATCCCAGCCTTCATTTCTTTTATGCATACTTTGGCGCAATCACAGCCATCAAAAAGCTTGGAAAGTGGTGAGGGATTGCCAACATGGCACTTATACAGCTGGGGGGGGGAAGAGGAGTGGTTGAAATAATTTATCTAGGGTGTTGAGTGGTTTTGCAGGGAGAAGGTATGGGAAGACATCCCTACTCTGTACCTGGGTTTTGTTTGGGCGGGAAAGATGGAGTTTGGGGAGGTTGGCAGCTTTGGCCCCTCATTTCTTATAACAAAACATACTTCGTCCTTATGCATTTCAACCTTGTCTTTTTAACTCTTGTAATAACACACTTTAGGTTGGCAGTTAGTCCTTAAGTTGTATTTTCTTCAAGTGGCTGACTTTTTTGTCTTTGACTGACTTTGCTTCGATTTTTTTGACTTATGTCTTTTCCATCCCGTGCATGTTTGTTCATTTTGGCAGTCTTTTTGAATATCCGTTCCTGCACAATTCAAATGCAAAACATACAAATACAATGTATCTTTGGTACGTTTTTAGTCTTTTAAGTCTGTTTTTAATGGAAAATGGTATGTGTAATTAAGCACATACCAGAAATCTCCTGATGCCCCATTGGTTGAGGAGTTGGTGTCAGATGATAAGTTAGAAAAGAAAACTATTTTTTCTACTGTTGCTAAGATAGAATTTGTTAGACCTAAACAACAAGAAAAACCAGTTAAGTATGCTGAAATGTACAGGTCACAAAGTCCTAGGGTAAATCAAAGAAACTGGAATAATCAGAAGTCCCAATAGCTAGGAAGTGACTTTGTGATGTACAATAAAGCTTGTTTTGTCTGTGGAAGTTTTGACCATGTGCAGGCTGACTGCAATTACCATCAAAGGGAAAGGGTGGTATCTGAGAATAATTATACAAGGGTGAATTACAATTATTCTGCTAAAAAGGTTCACCTTAGTGCTCACAGAAACATGGCTTCAAGAGAAGTTTTAATGAAAACTGGCCTAAGACCACTTAATAATGCTAGGACTGTTAATACTGCTCATCCAAAAACTATAGTTTATAGTGCTAGACCAATGTCACCTTTTTCTAAATCAGCACAATCAACTGTAAAGAGGCCCTATCAAATACGAACAACATTAACTAACAAAAATTTTAATCAAAAAGTTAATACTGCTAAGGGAAAATTTTATACTGCTAGGCCAAAAGCAGTTAATACTGCTAGGCCAAATTCAGTAGTAGTAAATGCTGTTAGGAAAAATCAGGTTAATGTTGTTAAGGCCTCAACATGTTGGGTTTGGAGACCTACCAAACTTAATAGTGCATCAATTACTTTGAAAAGACATAATTATGTTGATGCACGAGGCAAATCCAAGTCAGTGATGGCTTGGGTCTCCAAAGGAAACTAATTTCCTTATTTTTATGTGCACGGTCATCCACATAAAGAATATCAAGGTTATGTTGACAGTGGATACTCAAGGCACATGACAGGGAACATGTCCTATCTCTCAGACTTCAAAGATTTTGATGGAGGATATGTTACCTTTGGGGGAGGAGCAAAAGAGGGAAAATTACTGGTAAAGGAACTCTTAAAACTGGTACAGAAGAAAGTATTGGTGCAGGTCATTCTAGTAAGGAGACAGGATCTAGCCAAGACTACATTTTGATGCCACTGTGAAAAGATGGTTCACTATTTGATTCTTCTTCAAAGAATGCTAGTAATGATGAACCACAACCTCCTAGTGATGTTGGAAAGAAGGATGATGAAGGTGTATGTAAAGAAAGTGAAATTGATGATCAAGAGAGGCCTAAAAATAGTACTCAAGATGTTAATACTGTTGGGCCAAGTATTAATACTGAACCAGACATGTTTTCTTTAGGAAATAATGCTACACTTGAAGCCACACATGCTGATGTCTTTGGTGATGAAACAAAAGTGGATATGAGCAACATTACTACCACATATCTAGTTTCTTCTACTCCAAATGCAAGAATCTATAAAGGTCATTCACTTGATCATGTGATTTTAAAAGAAATTCCCGTAAACTACGTTTACTTATACACGGCTCGGGAATATTTATGACCATCACTTTAATAAATACACCTAACAATCTCCCCTTAAGTTAGTCATTCATTTGTGGATCCTTCTTGTGACTCTTGAACTCGGGGGAGCCTTAATCTTAGAATTCCTTTGAAGTTCCTGTCATGCTTGTGATCTTGGATCTTGATCTTAAGTTGATATTCTTTGACAAAATACGGAATCGTGTCTTTGCCTTTGATTTTCTGACTAATGAGATCTCAAATATTTTTATCCATAAATCTTTATGCCGCCTTCATCTTGTGTCTCACCCTCATCTTCAAGATCTTGAAAGCTTCTAACCAATCTCCCACAACATTTTCTTTTTAACATGTTACTTGTACCAAAAATGTTCTTATGAGGAAGTGCTTGTTCATCAGAAAGATTGCGAGACTTTGATAGTTTTTAGCTTCATCAGTATTAATCTTTGTGAGTTGAGCATGAAGTCTTAATCTTGACTCGTCATGGACTAGATGCTGCTACCGTCGAGAAAACCTGCATGTATAGGATAAGATAAACATAAAATGGACAAGAGTGTCTTTGTCACTTCGTCGAAAACGGTTGCCAATAACCACGGTCCCCGTTTAACGATATAAATACTGCCTGTGATTCAGGTAGAAATCAAAGAATCTCCTTGACAGGTTGTCCGCATCAGCACTAGCCGTTCTCGATACGCGACGTCTCAAAGCATACAACACTAAGAAGTGAATCAGAAGTTACTATCTTCTATTTTTGAGTCGTCAATTCATTTTACAGGAACAATTTGATTCATAAGAATCGACCATCGATTCTTCCATTGACTCAAGTTTGATTCATATAGAATCTCGCAAGTCGACCTACCAAGAGCATGTTTGATGTTGGCTCAAGCAGGATTTCCATTCTCACTTAAGACTAAAAGTATCACTCTGATGTTCTGGCAATTTATCACAAGGATAATGCGTATAGACTTAATGATACCAAATGTTTATAATGATGTACACAATTTGTATTTGAAATTTGTGTCCTAGTGAGATTTTTGATGATCATCGTTGGCTCTAGACTCTATAGTGCACATTTGTTATTGGTAATCGAGCTGGAGCGGACTGCCACCTTTCAATATCAACATCTCAATGAGAAAGCCGATAGAAATTGTTTGATCTCCGTGAGGCAAATGAAACAGACACTTTTGAGAGATTCGAGTGGACTAAGAAGAGGTTGGTGCATTGCAATCACTGGGTTCCAGAGAGACTTGTCTTCAATATCAGAAATCATCTTTGTGTTTACCGCTAGATTATGCATAGACCCGGTTTCTGCCTAAGGTTGTATGGGGCTTCTTTCTTTCACCTTTACCTTACAAATCTTTTGTCATATTCTTCACCGCTTTAGTGTATACCGCGAACTTCAATGACTAGCACCTAGTTGGGATTGAATTCCAGCACTACTCCATCTCATTGGCGACGATTTCCCTTATTCTCATTTCCTCCTTTTTTTCAATCATACCTAGGACTACTCTCTATCTAATGGATGTTCCTATGTTAGATCCCTCCGTTCTGGCTGATCAGGAACGAATAAACCTAACCCTTAACCGCCTTATAACGCCCTGATAATAACATTTGGTCGGAAATCTTTGAGATATTGCCATGAAGATCCATAAACCATTTGAGAAATATCAATCAACGTGTCTGAAAATCATTTGAGACACATTGAGTGTTTTCCAGAGTTACCAAAAAGCTCCCCCAACACTATATCACCATATATGAAAAAGTTTGCACATGCAGGTTTAGAACGCACTTATATTGAAGATCGTAACCATTATTTAATCCGTATTGATCAAATTTAATCACTATTCCTCCCCCTCAAAAAATTGCATAGGTGTTAACAATTTTTGACAATTAGTGAATAAAACAAACAAGTAATGTCCGTAATTCACATGACCTACAAAGTCTGGGGAAACCGAGTGCATGCAGAAAGAATCAAATTATTATACTACCCCCTCTATTATAGAATAGAATATGAAAACTTGGAGTGGAGTTTGTGAGCACACAATTTTGAAAGAATTAGAAATTTCTTTTGAGAAAAATTGAAAACTAATGCTCACAGAGGAAAATATGTGAGATTATCTTACTTACCATCATTTTCCTTGAAACTCCTCTTTGAGCATTCCAAAACTATGGAATGTTTATATGACATTGCTCAAGACCGAGAAGATATGAGCTTCCGCTGTTTATAGGAAAATTACATAAATGAACAATTTCCTTTCCTTTGGAACGAGTCCTAAGCTACATTACTTAGAAGTCGTAGAGAAAAAAAATGAAAGGACATTATTGAAGCAATTGAAACTCTCGCTCGAACCATTAATTCACCTGGTTAATATTAAATCAACATTTCTATTGCGCAAATGTTATCATTTGACGGTGAGACATGTCGGAGAGATTCTTTTTTGAATTTTTGAAATTTTTTGATTTTGTATTTTGTATTTGATAGGTTATATATTTTATATTTCGTATTTTCTGAAAAAAAAAATATACAAAAGTTACCGAATTTCAAGACGTATCAAGTTCTTTTAGGAATAAACTGCGCATAACCAAGGCACGAACCAGATAATTGAATCGTCAACTGGAAGAGCTTTGTGAAGGAGGTCGGCCCAGTTGGTAATACCGTCTTGACAAAATACATTCAATTTACCCTTATTCCACGTGTTCCGTTATGAAATGGTAGCGGACACGATTTTTTGTTCTCGGAGTATGTTGAACCGGTTGCAGATCATGGCTATGCTTATTTCGAATCATAGTAAGTGAATCTGTGAAGTGAAAGCCATAGTCCGTTAACTGTGTCCCGCATCAAAGGACTGGGCACAGCAAACAATAAGGACACAATTCTGCTTCCGCGGTAACACGCATACATCTGTTTGCTTTGAGACCCGCTAACAACTTTTCACCTAAGAATTGAGCTCCACTGGAAGTACTCTTAAAGGTGTCTTTACATCCCGCATAATCAGCATCTAAAAAGTCTGGTTAGTCAATACCAGAATCCCTCGAATACCAAAGACCTATTAATGGTTGCCCCGGAGATAACGAAAAAAAAGATCCTTTAAACCTCCTTAGGTCTTCTCGTTGGCTTAGCTGGTACCAATCACATAAACAAGTAACATGTACAATTCCGGTCTACTATACGTAAGATACATTATGGCACAATCATCGCACGATATTTTGTTGCATCGACTGGAGACCCATTTTGATCAAGGTCAAGCTTGTCTTTGATCTCCATTGGAGTACCAACGGGATCACAAGTTTCCATTCCATATTTTTTAAGGATTTCTAACACGTAGTTGGACTGGTTTATAAAGATGCCACGGGGGGATTGGTTAACTTGTAAACCAAGGAAAAACGTCATTTCCCCCATCATCGACATTTCGAAGCGGCTTTTCATGAGGTCAGAAAATAGTTGGGTATACCTAGGGTGTGTAGAACCAAAGATAATATCATCAACATAGACCTGTACCACTAAGATGTCATCGTCGAAGCGTCTTATAAACAACGTTGGATCAATTGTGCCTTTGAAGAAGTGATTCTGTAGGAGAAACGTTGACAATTCATCGTACCATGCCCTTGGTGCTTGCTTTAACCCATATAGAGCCTTCTTTAACTTGTAGACATGGCTTGGATGATCAGCATCGATGAAACCTTCAGGTTGACACACGTACACGTCTTCTTTGAGCGTACCATGCAAGAAAGCAGTTTTCACGTCCATTTGAAACACTGGAACATTTGTGTGCACAAATCCCAAAAAATATCCTGATAGCTTCCATTTCACCAGAGCGAAGGATTCTTCGAAATCTATTCCTTCCTCTTGTCTGTATCCTCTTACAACCAGACGAGTCTTGTTTTGGATGACTGTGTTCTCTTCATCATGCTTGTTTTTGAATAACCATTTCAAAGTAAGAGGTTTTATGTTATCCGAAGGAGGAACTAACACCCATACATCAAGCCTTTTGAACTGAAGAAGCTCTGCTTGCATTGTTAATCTGCGGTCCGGTCATAGCCTCTTGACATTCTTGTTTCCACAGTGCATACCGTTAATGCTTACAAGCACATGTCACCATCGATCGCAGTTGATTCCTTGCAAAACTGTCGAGAGGGTTACGCCGTCACTTGTTCCAGAGGGTGATCCTTACTCCATTGTTATTTGTGAGGGTAAGGCTGATAAAACATATGCATGTTCGATGGATCCATATATTTTGAAGATGATGATTCAGCAGCACTTGTGAAGGAGTAGCAAAGGGTTGACAAACGTATTTTCATCACATAGCATTTGGAACATTGTCAGCAATTGTTGCGGTTTGATGCTGAACATGTTGTTGTGTTTCGAGCTCGTCAACATCCTATGAGTAATTGGATAATTTGTAGCTGATAGATGAAGTTTGTTGGTATCGTGCTATGCTGCTGTTGTTGTAGTTGGCGTTGGAGCCCAAAGATCTTGATGCTTGAGCATCCGGAGCAGTTCTTGGAGCAGAAGACGGTTGACCACCAATATAATCATCATACATAGCTTCGAACAGTAAATCCAATTCACCTTCAGTTGGTTTTTGAGTTGTTATTGTTGACGGAGCATAAGTAAGATCGAGTCCTGAACTGAGTTGTCCAGAAGTCATGCTTTGAAGCCCGGGTTTTGAACTGCTTTGTTCAAAAGCCATTGCTGAAAGCTCATCAAATGTCACATTCATTGTCTCCATGATTTTCTTTGTCCTTCGGTTGTAAACTCTGTAAGCACAGGAATTAGCAGAATAACCAATGAAAAAGCCAATGTCACCTTTTGCACCAAGTTTCCCAATGTCTTCATGATCATTCTTGGGATAACAGAGAGCCCCGAATACATAAAGAAAGGAGATATCCGGTTTTTTCAG
Source organism: Tanacetum coccineum (assembly GCA_026074375.1). Taxonomy (NCBI): domain Eukaryota; kingdom Viridiplantae; phylum Streptophyta; class Magnoliopsida; order Asterales; family Asteraceae; genus Tanacetum; species Tanacetum coccineum. The sequence continues at coordinate 4,770 of BQNB010169366.1, read as the reverse complement.
CCGTTAATGACTCGTAGGTGTTTTGTTAAATCGACTAAATGATGGGAGCGGTTTTGAGTGAAGCACGCAGTATCAATTGCTTCAGCCCTTAAGAATAACGAAGCACAAGAAAAAATTAGCATTGTTCTAGCAGCCTCTACTAACGTCCGGTTTCTTCGTTCCACGACTCCATTTTGTTGAGGTGTTCTAACAGAAGACGCTTGGTGAGAGATGCCAACACTATCAAAGTATTCCTTAAGCACTTGATTCTTGAATTATGTGCCGTATCGTCTTATATGATGACAGGTGAACTGAAGAAGACAATAATTTGCATCAGGAAGGTTTTAAAATCAACTTCTGGTGCTATCATCTTTGATCTGAGAAAAGTCCCAAGTGTAACGAGAGCAAATCGTCTCACAATCCACCAAAACATATCGCTTTCCATTTATGCTAGCAATTCTCATTGGACCACACAAATCCATATGAAGAAGGTGTAACCTCTGCTTAGAATTTGGAACAGGTTTGTGTGGGTGAGATGCCCTTTTGCTTTTTCCTTGCTCACATGAGGGACAAAGATGTTCTTTATGATATTTGAATTTTGGAAGACTGGTGACAAGATCATTTTTGGCAAGGTCATTTATGGTGTCAAAGTTGAGGTGGGATAGACCGTGATGCCATAACCATGACTGGTAACAGTTGCTCGGGGGCCATAGCAAATTGGGATGCAGAGGCCATTTCATGGGATTGATGGTGTAAAGATTTGTTTTTTTTTTTTGAACGGTTTCCTTTTAACAAATCAACTCCTTCTAGAATCTGACAAGACAAGGTTCCTTTCTGAAAGAAACCTCTAAATCTGAAACACAAAAACTGCCAACTGAGAACAGATTGTCCCCAAGCCTCAACGAAATATACCCTGTGATCAAATATTTCCCCATTACGATCCACCGAAACCCCAAAATTGCAGCAAAATGATCATTTCAAAAGCGACAGTTTCCCAAAAACTTCCAAACAAAATTATTTGAAAGCTTTAGATTCCCGTCATATGTTTGAGGCAACCCGATCGACGCACATAACAAATTTGGATAACTGCCAAGAAAAGAAGTGGAATATGTGAAACCTTTGATTGTAGTTCCGAATGGGTTAGAAGAACAAGCATTATCACCATTAGAAGCAGTCAATTGACTCTCAGTATCACTGGATCGATTATTTTTCCTTTAATGTCAAAAAATCTCCATTGGTGACCACCTAAGGCAAATCTAGTTTACTAGGCTTAGGTGAAGCAAGTCTATCGTTGGACCGGGGGTACTTTCGTAGCGTTATAACCTTTGCTGTTGTTTCTTTTGATTTTCATGTTTGAAACATTGCCTTTTGTTTCTTGCCACGAGAATCATGTCAATTCACATAATTAAGCATACATCATCATGATTAGCAGTGATTAAACATTGCCTTTCACATAGCCATATAACTTCAGATTTATCATTCCCGAATATCAAGCTTAACGTTTTTACTCATATGCCATATGTTCATTATTCTTAGAAAGCATAAATTCCTATGGTGTTTCTTCTAATTCACTTCTTATTCTTGTTGCAACTACCTTCGACGTCCAGAGGGGACCCTACATATCTTTGTATTGCCTCCTAGGCGTGGCATTCTGTCTTAGCAGTGTTGTCCCCTACACCTGTAAAGATAAACCATTGAGTCAAATTAAAATCTTTTTTAGTGACACATGAGGTTGTGAACGGTGATTGGAGTTATCTAACCTCGCACTAACTTTGTTAGGGGACATACTTTTTTCTTCCCTAGAACTTGAAAAGGATTAATCCTAAACTACCTGGGCAATCACATTATCAAGTTTCACATTTTTGATTCTGTTGTGTGTACCGAGTTTGAAGTGACTGTTTTGACAAATCATTCCGTCTCATCAACCTTTGAGGAACCCGATTTTTGATGATGTTGTTATGTTCAGATGAAATGCATTTGGTTGTTTTCACAAACCAGTATTTTTTTCGTACAGGTTGCAAAGACTTTTCCTCTCGAGTTGATTGATTGCAAACTTAGTATTCGTACTCGAACCGTTGGTGTGTCCACTTGTTCAAAAACTTTATCAAATAACTGGGCTCTTAGTTTAGCATTTTCATAGATCGTGTCATGTAATTTGTTTGCAAAGATCAATTATTGTTTAAGTTTGACACGTGTCACAGAGAAAGAGTCAAACAGGTTTTTGTATGTGTCTTAATGCGCAATTTCCGTTTCATATTCCGAACCTGAAACACTAATTCTAATTCTCATTTTCAAGTTTCTGAGACAAAAATCAAGGTATTGATACTCAAGGAGTATCCTTACTTTTACCCTTTGGTTCCTCTCACTGACTTGCAAACCGTTCGATCTTTTGTTTGCAGTCATATAAGCTTTATCGAACGAAATTTTGTCATATTTGCATTCTTCACACTTTTTTACCAATCCATTCCAAAGTTTAGCATATTGCATTTTTCCTTTTTAATGATACAATTTTCAAATCGTTCTTTCGTACGATCAAGCTCAGTTTGGAGATTTGATATCTACACCCATGGATATTGCACAATGACATAATGTCTTACGACCAACTGCCTCAAGAAACGTTGTTGGTATTGACCCGACAATCAGTGGTAGCATGGCCATACCTCTTGCATTTTCCATACTTGGGTGCACATTGCCCAGTTTGGTGATAGTTTCACTTGGTGCACAGAGGTCGGTCCCCAGTATAAACCTTCTTTTCACCAGGACCATCAGTGTACGCCATAGCTACATTTTGCTTCTTGTGGTGTTGTTGTTGGTGATGGTTTCTTGACGAATCATCAGACTTCCTCTTGTTTTCATTCTGCCTTTCCACATAAGTGCGAAGCTTCTGATCCATCAAGTCGTTTGCCAACTCGATAGCAAAGTCAAGAGTCTTGGGTCTTGCAGACATGACATTTCCATGAACGTTATCGGGAAGTCCACCGATATACTTGTCAATCTTTGCGGTTTCATCACCAAGAAAGTTGGTGCACATCAAGTCTAGTTCTTGGAAACGCTGAGTCTAAGCTGCAACATCGTTTCCCCTGACCTTAAGATTCCACAGTTCTAATTTTGAGTTTCTTGATTTCACCATTTGGATAATATTTGTCCGTCAATTTCTTTTTGAAAGTCCCCCAAGTCATAGCATAGACAGCATCACGACCTAAGGTTCTCACATGACCATTCCACCAGGTTAGTGCGACACCTAGCAGCGTGCAAGTAGCAAACTTCACTTGATTTTCAACGGCACAACCGCTAATTTAGAATACTAATTCCATCTTTTCGAGCCAGTGAGATAAGCCAACAACGCCTTCAGTTCCCTTGAAGTTCAAGGGTTGGCATTTCATGAAGTCGGGGTAGGAACAGACACATGCAGGTTATACAGGCATTCTGATTCCTCCTCCTGAACTTTGGCTTCCGTCATCCTGAGTAGAGTTTCTTTGGATTGCTCGATCGATCATAGCTTGAATGGATTCTGGAGTCATGGCGTCATTTGTTCATTGTCTTGTTACAGGCATGATTCTAATAATCACAAGAATACAATATACATGAGATATAATGACAATGTCGATACAAATGGATATGATAATAATAACTATATCACAACACAATGGAAAATAAATAAAATGAGATCAACCATAACATCATACATCAACATTTCATAATATAATGTCGAATCATACATGATTTGTCTGGATACAAAATGACCACAAATGTTCTTAGTACAAAAAATGAAAATACGTCCTAGAGTCTATTAGCTGGGAATTACCCATAAAGCTTAATAGACTATACAAGATAGCTAGAAATGAAAAGTACAACTAACAGCTACTACCGGCGTCCTCCACCGTATCAATCCGAGCTCTAGCCTCTAGCACCTGGGTATGCATGATCTGTCTGACTGCATCATCCTTAGCTCTCTGGTGTTGCCACTTCATATGACTCATGTGAGTCTTTAGTGTCCCAAGTCACGCCAATAATGCCCTATTCCGAGCATCGGAACTAAGGTAAGCCTGGCGTACCTCATTCAACTCTGTCTTGTAAGCAGTCCTTTGACCTCTCACTACATCAATCTCGAGTACTTTTGATTACACTACAAATAATAACATGAACTAAAATCAATTAACTAGCACGAAAAATTAAATGCACGAAAAGTAAAAATGTGAGCTAAAACGAGAATTTAAAATCTAAGGCACTACTTTTAACAAATTTAATACCTAAAAATCACAAATTTAAAAAGAAAATTTTAGGAAAAAGAATTAGAATTTTTTTAACTATTTTTGAATTTTTTATGAATTTTTAAAGAAAAATGAATTACCAAAAATAAACTTTTTCTAAAATTTAAAACTAAAATTCTACTTTTATTTTTCAAAAATACTAGAGTGAAAAAGAAAATTTTCACAAAAAGAATTAAAATTTTTCAACTGTTTTTCTATTTTCTATGATTTTTCTAAGAAAAAGAAATTACTAAAATCTATTTTAATTCCTAGAAAATACAAATTTTACTGGAAAAATAAAGAAAAATGGTTTTTATAAACTAGAAAGGTGCAGAAATTTAATGGAACAAAAAGCCCTAATTTTTATACCCTAATTGAGACCTAATTTTATCAATTAAAACTAAACCCTAATTTTATTTAAACTAATTTCAAAATTATTAAAAACTATTTTAATATTCCTAAAAGTCTAGGGTAGAAAGTGTGAAGACTGAAAATAAAGGGTAAGCGGGGTAACTATTGGAAAGTTACACTTTAGTACAAA
>BQNB010169364.1:0-13789 GCA_026074375.1 Tanacetum coccineum | reverse complement strand
TTCAAGTTTCTTATTGATTTAGAAAGCCATTGATATGTATTATTTTATAAAATTATAAAATAATTTTCCCCAGTTACTGTTTGCTACAGTAACTTCGATTTCTTTTATAAAAATACTTTTATAAATGTAAATCTTGTAATTATCACAACTCCTTCGTTATTTACCGGATTTTCAAGTTTCTTATGGATTTAGAAAGCTATTGATATGTATTATTTTATAAAATTATCAAATAATTTTCCCCAGTTACTGTTTGCTACAGTAACTTCGATTTGTTTATATAATCTTTTAAATAACTTGTTTTTATGTGTAGATAACTTATATATATTATCACAAGTTCTCTAATTTTACAAAATGCACATCTTGTGTATACATTAGGTCTTTTATATTATGAGTAACATATCATGTTCATATGTTTAGACATTTATAAACTTGAAAAATATTCCTAGGTGATGATGTACACTATACGACATATATGATGCATACATTGATGAAAATAACTAGATTAGGGTTTTGTGTTGACCTTTGATGCGTGAATGAGATGAGTTATTAACAAGATTAAACCCTTGTGGTTCAATCCCTAGTTCGAACACCTTAGATGAAACCCGAATTTCCAAAGAGAACACCCCAGCTTCGAACCACCTGCTTACACCCTACACGAACCAACCAGCTTCCAATATATCTTCTATATGCCCACTAGTGATCTTAGTACACTCAAACAATTTGGAAATTGAAAATATGAAAGGTGTGGGGTGGCTGTTTGATTCGTGAGCAAGAGAGGGGAAAAAAATAGAGTTTCTGCTATGATTTCTTGTAAGTAATATGTGTGTGTGTCCCATACTCTATGAGCACTATTTATAGCAAAGCATGAGCCCTTGATACCACTCCTTAGCAAACCATCAAAGGTTTTGAGTGTTTGATGTTTGCTCGGCAGATTTGAGTTGAAAAGAGGGGACAAAGTTGAGTTTTTAATGGTTAAGGACATAGCTATGTTTTGTTTATTATTTAGGGTTAAGACATTGTTGCTTCCTTTAGTAACATGGAATGTCATTAGTCATTTCAATGTCTTATGGTTTCTTCTCCTCTTGTGATTATTGCCGTGTATATGAAGAGACAAAGTGGGAACAAGGAATGTTGTTAATGTATTGAGTACAAGACTAGGGCTAGGGACAAGTTATGGCTTGTAAGAGATGATATGACCACACTTTCATGCTTGTTTATGGTTCCCTCATGTTCCTTGTGTTTAACCGTGGGTTGGGAAACAAAGAGAAGACACAAATTGAGTTTTTATCCATTAGGTAACAAGAACTATTGTTTATGTGAGTTAGTGGATAGTTGGTGGCTCTTTTGATTTAATTTCAAGCATGAATGCATGTATATGATGAAATTTGGTTATAGCATAGAAAGGAGTAAGTATTTATGAAATTTTTGGGTATTATAGGTATTAGTGGGTATTTGTTAAAGTGTAGGTGAGTTTATAGTTTGCCATGCATGTAAATGTCTAGTTTTTTTTTATTGCGTTACGTATACGTTTTACGTAACCAACTAAAATAAAAAGCGTAAAAATAACTAATAGAATAAATGAAGTCGTAAATGACCTGAAAATGCGAGATGTTACACATGACGTCGATGAAGTCATAAGGTGGTTAAGGTTAGGTATTAGTCCTATGATCCAACTAGAACCGGAGAGATCTACCCATGAACATTCCATAGTTAGATTAGACTTCCTTAGGTATGATTGGAGATGAATGAGAAAAAGGAAAAATGTTGACTAAGGCATGAGCTAGCACTAGAACAATCACAACATGGTGGTAGCGATGACGTCTTGGTAAACATTGAAGGGGTTAAAGAATGAAAAAGAAATGTAACGATAAAGGGTGAAAAAAAGAAGCCCTCCATACAACTCTAGGCAGAAACCCAGTCAATACATAATCTATCAGAATCACAAAGATGATTTCGGGTATTGAAGATAGACATCATGAAATGATGCAATACACAACCCTTCCCAGCTATTTAAGTTTCTCTCAAAAGATACTTGTCTCATTTGTCACAGAGATACACACGTTATCTATTGACATCTCACTTCAAGATTGTTGATATTAAATATGTGGCAGTCAACTCGATCCTCTAATTACTAAAACCGAAGTGCACAAATCGAGTCTAGAGCCAAAAGAGATCAAATTATAAATCTCATTAGGACACAATGTCAAAATACAATTGGTGAACACCAATAAGTTCACCAATTGTAACAATAGTAGCGACAATGGGCAATGAAGATGAGGATGTACACCTTGTGTGTATTTTGTGTGTCAAAATAAGATGAGGATTGTTCTTCACCTAGTAAAAGTATTTCAATTTTAGAAGAAGTAATAAGAAAGTTCTTGGGAATAGTTGAAGATTGTTCTTGGATCTTCATCATTTCCAGGAATAGAATCACCAAAGGAGGCTGAAATCAAGTAATAAAGGGATGTGACAAAGTAATTATCCGTTTAGAGTTAAATTTCCAGGTTTACTATAGTTTTCATTCGTGGAAAGTTCTTGTAAAAACTATATCTTTTGCTACTGGAATCGGTATAAACACGTTTCTCTTCTTGAATATGATGTTTGCTGAATCTATTATGCTTGTTATGTGTTTTACTTTTATGATTATGAAGTAGTGATATATATTTATTTGGGCTAACATGAACAATGATATAAACAAGCTTTAATATTATGCTTATGAATATGATTTTGATGAATTCGATGTTTAATTATCTGGATACTTGCTACGTGTTTGATTGATCATATATGGTGGATATAGGTCGAAATACTCCACCATTGTGTTTACATTTTGCGTTGTTTGTCTATGGCAATTCGATATTAGTTTTGTGAGAATTGACTAATTAAACGTTTTATCAAACCGAATATGGAAATGTTTAATACTTAATCTCATGTCTAACGAACTTAATTAAGGGATTTTATCATTATCACTTTTATACTTGAATCGATCTTAATGCATTTTATATATTGAAGATTAAAGGCCGAAAGGATTCTTTTATATATGAAATAGTTAATTGTTTGAATGATTATCCGTCTATTCATGCTTTTATGCTTTAATTCATGGATGCTTGTTGCTTGCTTGTTTATCATCATTGTTCTCGATCTAAATAAATATCATTTTTATATCTTGAAATATATCTTACCTTTATCTTTAGATCGTGACAGTCTATAAGATAACTTTTCGTAACACGTCCTGACTTTTCTTAGAATTATCAATCTCGTGGAACAACCTGGTCTTACCTAAAAAGATTATACTACATACGTGGGTTATACTTTTACCCGTGTGTTTCCATATAATAAATCGGTATTTTCAGTCTTATAAATTTAAAGCTTTTGAAACACATCAAAGTTTTTTGGCGCCACTGACAGGGATTAAAATCATTCTTAGTTAAGTCATTGTTGTTTTACAAACCCAAATTTTCAAAATCTCCGTACACTTTTTTTAGGTTTAAGAAAAAGACTCGGTCACCCATGGAAGAGGTGGTTGGTCATTTCATAATTCAAGTATCACTTTCTCTCACTAGAACTTTTCTCTCTAGTTATTTCTCTCGCTAGAATCGGCTTACCCCATCCATTACCATTGTGTTATGATATCCAATATCCTACAATTGGTATCGGAGCTAATGGGATGATTAGATCGTGTGTATGTGCGTTTTCTTGCTTGGTTTAGATCAAAAAGTGTACATTTTACAGTTTATGGCTTGTTTTTCATTTTACTCCTAGATTTTGATCTTTGTTGTGTTAAAGTTTAGGTGTTTGTAGTAGTTATAACCTTGTAGTACTTAGTTGTGCAAAAGAAATCAAGCAAAAACGTTCAAAAGGGTGATTTTTAGGTGTTTTTGTGTAAAAAAGTACGTTTTTCTTTGGCAGCAGTTTGTCATTATGTTCCTATTTCTTCATAGCGGTTTGTTAGAAAAAGTAATGTTCAGTAGTGGTTTGTCAGATCGTACAGTACTGTTCTACAGCGGTTTATATTATTTTGACAGCGGTTTGTCGTATTCTAATAGCGGTATGGATAGACAACGGTTTACAGGTTTCGAAGACTTATTCCTTTTGTAGCGGTTTACTAAACAAACCTCTAGCTGTTTGATTTTTAGGCATCAGTTTGGTGAATTGTCTTTGTAGCGGTTTAGTATTATTATAATCGTAGCGGTTTAATTGGTAGTGGTTACAAGTTTTTGAAGAATTATACTTTTGACAGCGGTTTAGGAAACAAAACTATGGCGGCTTGATTTCCTGGCATCGGTTTGGTGTAATTTTTCTCGGCAGCGGTTTACCAAGATTATTTTAATAGTAGCAGTTTATCCATAGCGGTTTCTGACTTACAGGGGTTGAAGATTTTTTCTTTGTAGAGGTTTACTAAACTAGACTATAGCGGTTTGGCATGCTGAAAGTGGTTTGATAACTTGCCAGCGGTTTGGTTGACTTGGCAGCGGTTTGGTAACCTAGGCAACGGTTTGAGCTACTATTTGTTTTTCACACTTGGAAAATTTTCAAACTTTAGACTTAACAAATCTAAAACACTTTATCAAACTTCACCACTTTTAACATACACTCACTAATCATTGAACGATCATCTTATATCATTTCACAATCACTTATGATGGCTAATCTTTCTGAAGATATCCAAAGTGTCGGTTTCGATACCCGCCTACCAATGCTTGATCGGTCTGATTTTAAGTCATGGCAACAACGTATTCATTTGTACTATATGGGAAAAGAAAATGGGAGAGAACATTCTTAATACAAATAATTTCTAAAAACGTTATTTATATTTTTCAACCTCTCAATGTTTTGATAATAAAAAAATGTAAAAACGTTTACGATAAAATTAAACGTTTACAAATTATTAATCATAAAATTCCATTTCTAAGAATTAGTAATCACTTAAGGTATGAACAAACAAATCATTAAGCATGATTAGTGATCAAGAAAATATTTTTCTCTTATCCATTACATTTTTACAAAAGATTTTTACAAAATTAATTATAAAAAATATTTTCTAATTAAAAGAAAAGTTTTATTAAAAACTTAAAATTTGAAATTCAAATTTCCCCCCCAAAACGGAAGCTTCTATACCAGATACAACCTTCCCCACAAAAAGACAAAAAAGGGAGCAGAGTCTACCTGACGGCCCTCTTATAGGCCTGGCGGCCCCCTTATATATATGGGACCGCCGGGACCACCGCCAGTTACCGTTGAATTTTCCTGCCTTTAAATACTGCTCTATCCCTTGCTGAAAATCAGACCTCTTTGCATGAATTTTCTCACACTTCTTTCTCTCTCTAAAATCCTTCTTTCTCTCACTAAATATCTTGATCACTAACATCTCTTGATCTTGTTTCAAGTGATCTAATCTCTTCTTCTCATCTCTTCCCTCTCATTCAAGTGCAAGAGAAGAACACTCGTATTCGCCAAGAAACGAAGTGTTGATTAGTGATCTCTCATCTTTTCTTCTAAGTACCAAATCTCTATTGTAATTATCTTGTGTATTTGTGTGATTCGGATAGTGTGTAAATCCGATAGTGTAGATCTAGTGATTGTGTATTGATTGTGAAGTGGTAGATTGGTTCTAGCTAAGATTAGGACTCAACATTTAGCTTAGTGTCGGAAAATAACATAAGCGACGTGTAAACGGTTTTCTCCGCCTGAAGGGAGCTTGTTGACATAGTGAAATCTCGAGTAGGATACTCGGGGAGTGGAGTAGGGCGAAGAAGAGCTTCGTAGCCGAACCACTATAAATCTTGGTGTCTTGGTTTGATTGTTCTTTTCCTTATCTCTTCATATTATTGTCATTGTTATTTAGCTTTAGTTTAGATTGTTATATTGTTTGTTCATATTGTGAATTGGCTAAACATACAACTCGAATCTACATATTTTGCATGCAAGGTTTTTAAAACAAAAAAAAACCTTGTAAACTATTCAACCCCCCCTTCTAGTTTCCACAAACATACTTCAGTCGATTGATAAAGGTCCGTTTAAGATGGAAATGTTCAGAGAGACACTCGCTGACGGTGCTCTAGGTCCCGAACGGGATAGAGTCTTTAAAGACCTTACACCTAAAGAAAAGGAAAGGTATTAAGTTGACATTCGTGCGACGACTATCCTACTTCAAGGTTTACCAAAAGACATCTACACACTCATCAATCATTACACTTACGCCAAAGACATTTGGGATAATGTGAAGATGCTCCTGGAAGGTTCTGAGTTAACAAAAGATGAACGTGAATCATAATTATACGATGACTTTGAACACTTTCATCAAAACAAAGGAGAAACCACTCACGAATACTATGTCAGGTTTACAAAGCTCAATAATGACATGAGAAACACTAAGATGACTATGCCCAAAATGCAGCTTAACTCAAAGTTTATGAACAACATGTTGCCTGAATGTGGTAGATTCGTGACAACAGTTAAACTAAACAAAGGATTGAAACCATCTAACTATGATCAGCTGTATGCTTACTTGAAGCAACACGAGGCACATGCTAATGAGAACAAGATGATGTTGGAAAAATACACTCAACATGCTATTGATCCTCTTCCCTTTGTGTCCAATGTTTCACTTTAGTAGTATCCTACATAATCATCAGCTATTCCACAATCTGCATATGTTCCACCAGTTACCTATCAACCACAATTTGCTGATTACCCACAACTTGATTCAGGACTTTCCCTAACTGATGACTTGATTGAAAACTTAACTAAAACAGTTGCTAACTTCGCAATCCTATAAAAACAGCCTTTAACAAAAAACTAACAATCAACTCAGAAACTTCATCTAACACAAAGGCACAAACCCACAGTTCAATAGGCAGGGTTGTGGGTTCAGAATGTTAGGGGAGATAGTACAGAGTTTATAGGAACATTCGAGGGGAGGCAGTTGCTAGCTGAAAATGGGGGAGTTTAGAACAGATTTGGCAATGCAAATCCTGGTCAAGCAAAGCATATTAAGTGGTATAACTGCAATGGGATAGGGCACATAGCAAGACAATGCACTCACCCAAAGCGACCACAGAATTCAGAATACTTCAAGGACAAGATGCTGCTGATGCAAGCTCAAGAGAATGGAGTGTTTTGGATGAATAGCAGTTGTTGTTTATTGCAGGTGGACAATTGCACTTGTACCTCTAATATTGTTTTGTAGCAAACAAATTATCGTAAGATCGATACCTTGGTGCCCCGAACAAGGGGGAGCTTACATCAAGGGGGAGTCTTGTATCGTCGATTTCTTTCTCTCTACTCAACTCGACGATCAACCTTTTTGGATTCGACAAAAAGGGGGAGAAGTAGAATTAAACTCATTAATAATTTATAAACCTTCAAATTTTATACTAAATGAGTTTATATTTTGTCATCATCAAAAAGGGGGAGATTGTTAATACAAATAATGTCCAAAAACGTTATTTATATTTTTCGACCTCTCAATGTTTTGATAATAACAAAATGTGAAAACGTTTACGATAAAATTAAACGTTTATAAATTACTAATCATAAAATTCTATTTCTAGGATTAATCACTTAAGGTATGGATAAACAAATCATTAAACATGATTAGTGATCAAGAAAATAATTTTTCTTAAATCTTATACTTCCACAAAAATGTTTTTATAAAAATATAAAAACAAATTATTTATTCATTAAAAGAAATGTTTTATTAAAAACATAAAATTTGAATTTCAAATTTTCCTCCCAAAATGGAAGGTTCCATAACAGATACAACTTTCACCACAAAAGGACAAAAAATAGAGTAGAGTCTAGCGGCGGCCCCCTTATAGGGTCGGCAGCCCCTTTATATATAAAGGACCGTCGGGACCGCCGCCAGCAACGGTCATTTTTTGTCCCCTATAAATACTGGGCCATCCCATTTCAAAAATAGACTTCCTCTTGCCAACAATTCAATCAGATCTAGTTTTCTCTCTTTTTCCTTTCTTTCTAAAACACATATCTTGATCACTAACATTCCTTGATTTTGTTTCAAGTGATTAATTCTTTCTTCCTCCCTTCTTCACCTTCTAATCAAGTGCAAGAGAAGAACAATCGTATTCTTCTACATACGAATTGTTATCAAGTGATCTCTCTCTCTTTTCTTCTTCAAGATCACAAACATTCATTACATTTGTTTTGTGTCATTGTATAAATTGGATCGCGTGTAGATCCAAGTGTGTATATTGTATATTGGTGTGATTTGGATTGTGTGTCAATCCAAGAGTGTATATCTTGTGAGTGTGTGAAGACTTAGTGAAGTCTTAGATTGGTTCTAGCTAAGATTAGGACTCGACATCTAGCTTAGTGTCGGAAAAGTAAGTAAGCGACGTGTAAACGGTTTTCTCCGCCTAAAGGGAGCTTGTTGACATAGTGAAATCTCGAGTGGAGTACTCGGGGAGTAGAGTAGGAACGAAGAGGTGCTTCGTTGCCGAACCACTATAAATCTTGGTGTCTTGGTTTGATCATTTCTTTCCTTACCTCTTTACTTATTACTTGCATTGTTAGATAGTTTTGCTGTGATTCATATTGTTGGTTGATTGACATACAACTCGAATCAAACTATTTCATAAGCAAACTTTTAAAACGCTAATTAATCGGTAAAACTATTTAACCCCTCCTTCTAGTTTCTACAATGTATTTTGGATCATTTCTAGATATGTATTACCCCATGTGTGGGAGCTTGGCTTGTAATACTTTAAACTATGTGTTGTGATCCGACAAGTCACGACACAAGTATCCATTTATGTTCGGAGGACGTCGTGACACTTTATTTGGTATGCATTTTAGTGTTCTCTATATTGACACCATGTGTTATGACGATCAATCCCTCCATCACATCTTGTGTTTCTGCTTTAGATGGGGAGTGTTGCTAGTTAATTCCCCGACCATACCCATGATAAAGACACAAATCATGGACTACTCCATGTTCAGTAGACACGAACCAGACTCGAAAAACTACTTGATCAAAGATAAATGAAAACAACCCTTAGTTGACATTCCCATAACGGTCAACTCCCAATCGCCCATAATATACATACTTTACAAAAACTAGTGGCGATATCTACCACTTTATACAAAACTTTGCATCGTTAATTTATAGCACGTATCAACGAATAATCGATCTTTAAATAATGACATCGGTTTAAGCTTATAAGAACCGACTATCTAATCCTCCAAACTTCATCCTCTTTTTTTTGCAATTTTCTAATTTTTTTGATTTTTTTTAAACAAACATAAACATACTATGAATTTTGGTGTAATTTCACCATCTTCACGCTCTCAATAAATCCGGATAATTTATCCATAATCCTCTATACTTCAGATATATAAAAGTAATTGTGAAACTAGCAAAACATACTGAAAAACTACTACTTTTACATTCCCATTGCATTGAGCAATTTCTCGACCTAACCATGGATGAAAAATCAACACGCGCCAATTGCATTGTGCAATTTTACCGATCATACCAGAGATAAAAAATTTCATTGCTATACAGGAAATACAATACTTTACACAAAAGCAACTAGCAACCGATTAAGGACTTAATCTAATATGGTAGGCTAAGGTGTAAAGGTGTAATGAAACAAACATTTGGTGTGAACAAGACAGGAATGGCTTAACAGGTTTTACTAGGGGAATCTTACTCTATTAATGAGAGTAAACAAAGGGTTTATACGGGAGTTAACTAACCAGTGTGGTTAGTTAATATCATAATATATAGGCTTTTTGGGTGTATTTCTAGAAATTTACTAGTTTAGACAAGTTACTCCATCTATTTAAAATAGTACTTATTATTGTGGTCTCGAATAGATATACCAAGCCAAGTTCTAAAGTCTACAACATCACTGACACACTCATAATTTTGTGGAATTTAAACATTTGGAAATGGATAAGGCTAAATTCTCACAATATCTAACAAAGGTTTATGTGTACAGGTTATGTAACTAATAATTTCACAAAATTATGCTTGATTTTTTTTGAATTTAGGCATAATTCAAGCAATTTATTGTGAAAAATAGGACAAGTGAACGTTCTAATTCTCCTCCCCCACTTGAATTATACATTCCCTCGTTGTTATAAATAATAACATAAGACGAGAAAAAAAAAGAATTAGAAAGAGAAACTTCCCTAGGATTTGCTCGGTATGATCCTCCATGTTTTGTTTGCGAGCAAGATTATGTGTTGTGAATGCGGCTGAATACCAGCATGACTACAACACACAGAATTCTAGAATATAAATACTCCACCAAAGTTGTTTTCTTCTTTTCAGAAAGGTCCTGTATAAGATATAGGAAAAACTAATGCAATTCTATCTCGATACTCGATGGTTAGAAAACAAAAAACAAAAACACAAACTGTATAGGCAGTCGATATGCCATATCCTAAAACCAGGATATGCCGTATTGAGACCTATAAAAAGTATCTGAAGTACGGTTCAGATTGTCAAATACGTCGTATCATATAATAAATACGTCATATAGACAAATCTGACAATAAAGTTTAAAATGCAGAAAAATAAAGGACTGGATAATGTCCAGACATTCGATACACCCATTCTGGGAAGACAGACTAGAAAAAAATTAAAATTACAATCTGGGTTGTCTCCCGGCAAGCACTTTTCTTTGCAGCGAAGTCTTTAAGTTAGACTTTTCTTCAGGCCCTTCATTCCATCTCATGCATGCTAATGTGCCTGCGTGTGAGCCTTTCCACAATCTTCTCTTCTCGAATAAATTCAGGTCCAAGATTCCTTTGTAAAAACCCTTTAGCTTTTGGTATGAGTGCAAGATTCCATTCATCTTATCTTGTTCACTTACCTTCAGTAATGGTGGGATCTTGTTGCATTGTTTGTTAGTAAGGTGTTTGAATCTCGGATGTGATCGCTCCATTTGATAAGTTACGCTATTGTTACCATTAAAATTGTAATCATTCCATCAAATCTTCTTGCTTCCACAAACGAAGCTTTGCAAAATGGTTCTCCAACAATAACTTCCCTCATTCCTTCATTACGGTAAGCATCCATATTTTCCACAACTGTAAAGTTAATTATAACAGAAAAGCTTCCAACAAAAATAGGTGCATTCATAAAGGTTCCTAATACATTTCTCCCATTGTATTCAACTGTGTCTTTCATTATCGAGTTATAGAATTTTTTAGACATCACATTAATAGACAAAATTAGGAAAAAATTAGCGTTCACATACTCAAATCCTATCATGCACGAAAATTATAAGTTGTAAGCACAATCAATATGGATCTTCCTATCAAAGTCACAATAACTAGTGTATCCATTATTTCTGTTAACCATATTATTATCATTCCTAGTTTTGACTACATCAAACATGGGTTTATCAACAACCTCAACTTCCTCAATGGTGGGCTTCAAATCATCAACTTGATTTCTCCTAAGTTCTAATGGCTCATTTAGATCATTTAATTCGATATAGTCTCCATATAAGGGGTCTAACAATCTATTTAATATCAAAGTTTCTCCCATTAGCCTAGCCTCTAAATCAAGTTCCATCATTTCTCTTAAACTTAACATGTAGACCCTCTTAATTCAACTACTAGCAGGTTTAACACTTTTAAAAATAATGTTCTCATCCCATGCCCTCAGAGTAATCTTTCTTTTAAACACATCAATCTTAGCATGGGCGGTAGAAAAAAGTGGTCTTCCAAGGATCAAGGGCACTTTGACATCCTCGGGCATATCTAAAATTATAAAGTCTATGGGGAAAACAAACTTACCAATCCCTACTATTACGTTTCCTGTAATACCTTTGGGATGCGTCACGGTTCAATCATAAAAATTCCACAGTTAACTTAGTATGAGCTAATTCGCCTAGTCTTAGATTAGTGTAAGTTGAGAAAGGCATAACACAGATGCTAGCTCCTAAGTCAGCAAGGGCTTTTTCAAAATAAACATTATTAATATAACAAGGTAAAGTAAAGCTCCCTGGGTCTTTTCCTTTTGAGGCAGGGCATTGTTGCGAAGTGTAGTTCCAATTAAATAAGCATCTAAATCTTTTAGTCCATACGATCCCTTCTCTTTATCACAGTCATAATCATATAAAGACTTAGAAAAGGAATAGTCATTTGGCTCAGTATGAAAATCAACTTACTATCCTGTAGGTCTAATACGGCGTATCATCTGAGTCTAATATGGCATATCTGGTTCAAATTGGCATCAACAGTAGTCGAGATCGACTTGACATGATCCTTTGGGTTTATTTCGGTTGAACCACGTAAACTTTTAAATCCCCTTTCCTGTAGTACCTTGCTCATCTGCCCAATTTGAATTTCTAAAGTTTTGATTTAGGCCCCTTGATTTCTAATAGCGACATCCATGGAAGCTCGAATCTCCTTGATTAGGTTGGAGTTTTCTTCATGTCTTTTTGTTGATTCGGTTATAAACTTTCTCAGTGATTCTTCCATTGATTGTCTTCGCTCTTGATACGAAGGGTTTGCATGTTTCTTTGGTAGAATCCCGAAGTTGCTGCCCTATATTGCCCTCTTGTTGGAATGGTACACCAAATTGAGTGTAATATGCTTCTTCAAGTGTTTTTTCTTCTTCTTTTAGTGGACAATCCTTGGTGTAATAAGGTCCCTTGCATAGTTCACACCCTACTTGAGCAGCAAACACTTTTTCATTTACTTTCTTGATTTCCCTTCCAAGGTTATTAAGTTGAGCTTGAATAGCTGCTAATCCATCATAAGTTTCAGTACTCCTAGTCCTAGTAGACATTCTATCGTGCCATTTTTAAGAATGTTCGACCATCTCTTAGATGGCTACCTTTGCATCGACAGCTATCATAGTTGGTATGGCACCCTTGGAATTAAGAATTTATCTAGTAGGAACCTCCAATCCCTTATAAAATAAGATCACCTCCTACATATCTGTTAAGTAGTGTTGAGGACATCTCATCAAAAGTTCTTTGAATCTTTCCTAAGCTTGGTAAAGAGTTTCATCAGGTTCTTGTTGAAAGTTATTGATCTCCTCCATCTTTTTAGTAGTTCGGGTAGGTGGACAATATTTGCTCAAAAATTTCTTCTTTATGGCTTCCTCGGTATTAATTGAACCAGATGGTTCCTTCCTTAGCCAACGACTCACGGCTCTAGTAAGTGACATGGGGAAAGCTCGAAGCATTACCTGATCTTGAGTTATGTTAGGGATATGGAATAGATCATCAATCTCAAAAACTTTCTTAATGTGTTCATTGGCATCTTCATGATCTGATCCGCTAAAAGTGTTGTCACGTAGTTCTTTGAGAAATTGACCCTTTTAGCTCAAATTGGGCCTTTTCATCAATCTTAGGCCTAGCAATTCCTAACCCATAGCCATCTTAGGTCTTATTCATGTATTCCTCCATAGGTGGTTCCCCCATTGTATCTGCTTCCTGTTTTTCAAACTGATCTTCAAAAGGTTGGATGAGATCTTTGTTCGAACTCCATAGGTGGTTCCCCCATTAGAGTATGCGGCTGTATCAGATGATTGATATGTCGTATTCAATGGATTTGAATACGCCGTATGTATCTATTGAATAGAATACGTTGTATTGGTGTGGAAAAGCTGATACGCCATATTTAACTTGGTAAATATGTCGTATCGATTATTCGACCAGAACCGTGTACAAAAAACAAGCACACAAATAAATAAAAACTAAAATAATCTAAAATACATAATTTTACACTAATTTAAATGACATTAATCTATGTTAAAACCAAAATACTTATAAAAATAAAAAATAAACAACTTCACTCTCCG
>BQNB010169362.1:0-13789 GCA_026074375.1 Tanacetum coccineum | reverse complement strand
GTTCCCCAAGTCGAACCTAAACAAAAATAATCATTCACAACAATCAAATTCGGCTCCTTTACAATTCAACCCTAACCTCATCAAAACCCCTTAATTAACACACGATTTAAACTACAAAATCCCAACAAAAATAATTATGCACAATAGATCCAAGATTAACATATATATCATTATTATCAATCTTTATAAACCAAAAATACATATAAAAAACAATTGAAACTTTATTATGTTATATACCTTTACCTACCAAGAAGAACTAAATCATTAATCTCTCGATCTAAACAGACCCTCTTAGCTTTCTTGGCAAGCATCTACACCTCCTGAATTCAACTGCAATTGAATATGAGATGGATTTGGAACTTTTTGGGTTTTGTTTTGGTGAGTTTGATGAGTAATGAAGTGATTTGTTTATTTTGGTAATGTGTGTGAATATGAGAGACACCTGTGCCACATTAAACCTCACACATATAGCAATAATTTAACATTATTCTACCGTTCATAACACTATTTATAAGATTAAAAAAGATACTGTAGCAACTGTGAGAGAAAGGACAGTTTGGCTAATATATATATTTATAAATATAAATTAGAGAAAACTACAATTTTGGTCCACTATTTTTACCGGGTATAACACTTTTGGTCCATTTTTTTAAAAATTTGCGGGTTTAAGCCAAAACCCGAGTATCCATTTCACATTTGAGCCAAATCTTTTTTTTTTTTTTTTTTTTTTTGAAATTATTCATAGTTGTTTATGAGAAATTACAATACTAGCCTCATATAAACCTTACCTTCTTTGCAACACCGTATATTACCTTCCATCGTTCCTTATAAACATTCAAACTAATTTGGGTAAAATAACTTACAAGCTGTTAGATATATTCACGATGTTAACTGCGAATAATTCAGTGGATAAATGTAAAAATGATCAAGTAACTAAATTTGTTGATGGTAAACCTAGTGATTTTGGAGCTCATTTAAATTTTGTGTGATCTGTCTACATGTGGTTGCTTATTTTGGGGATGCTTATGTTTGGGATGAAGTGACTTTTATGGATGAAGGTTAAAGTCAAAAAATAAAGTAAACTATTGAGTAATGAATTTCGGAATTTTTTAAGGAAGTAAAACTATAGATACGAGTAATAGTTTTCAAGAAAGCTTAAATAATACTAGCTTCATATAATCCTTATAAAATTCAATCGTATAAATAAATGTCCTCTATTGTAATTTTACTAGTTGGATCAATAAATAATCTGATTTGCCAAACACTTTAAAAACTGATTATCTGATTATTGCGATATCAAACAACAAAATCAAATCCAAACACTATTTTTAAAAATCACGTTTTGTAACAATTGATTATCTGATTACCCGTTTTCAAAACGTATAATCTATTTTCAATAAGCAATCCCAAACACCCCCTTAAAAAAGATATAATTAATACAGTTGGTCTAATATATATATTTATAAATTAAATATAATGAACAAATAATTACCTAATAATTAATGTGATTAATTTGTTAGATTGATGAGGTATGGTCTCCTCAGATGCTTAGAGGAGACAATCACTATTAACTCCTCAATATTCTATGCAAAACAACTCCACGATTAGAAACGGTCCATAGAATTAGTTGGGTGACGAATGCCACCTCAGGTCCAGAGGCACAAACAAGGAGTTAGTGTCCTCCTCATGAGGTAAGTTAAAAGCTAGTCTCCTCAGGAGGCAAGAGCACTAGTCAGAGTAGCTAGTCTTGCTCAGGAGGCAAGGAGCAGCTAGTCAAGAGTAGTTAGTCCCCTCAAGAGGCAAGGAGCAGCTAGTCAGGAGTAGCTAGTCCCCTCAGGAGGCAAGGAGCAGCCAGTCAGGAGTAGCTAGTCTCTCCAGGAGGCAAGGAGCAGCTAGTCAGGAGTATCTAGACTCCTCAGGAGGCAAGGAGGCACCATCATGATACTAAGTCTCCACAAGAGGCAAAGGAGCAGCAAGTCATAGAGCTAGACTCTCCTCAGGAGGCAAGGAGCAATATTTTCTCCATCGGAGCTAGTACACTGACGACTAACGTACAATGTACGAATATCACAAACGTTGGGTCCACAACAAGTACTTGGAGCATGAAGACAACTTTGACCCCGAGGACAAAGTCTGATACATGCCAGCGACTTACACGCTGCCCCTAGAAGACAACTTGGACATACATAAGACAAAGTCTGATACATGCTAGCGACTAACGTGCTGCCTCTAGAAGACAACTAGTCTTCCACCATAACTCGTGTTGGACAGCTAAGCCAGGTAGTATATAAAGAACTGTTCACACAACATGAAACAAGCAGGTTTTTTTACACACACACTTCTAACTCTCTCTCTCAGCTTCTCTCACAAAAACTTATACAAACATATACTTACTCTTACGCCGGAAGCTTGGTCTCGGATTCAAAACAAGGGGCGAGCTAGACGTTGTACTGTTTTATTCAGCGAAGAGACGAAGGAGTAACCCCCCCCTGCAGATCTCCTAAGGGCTGAAAGCATCTAACGGAAATTGCTTCGAACATTACGTCATCCGTGGGGACCCGAAATACAATCTACCAATTTCTAAGTAAATGGGAATTGGTTGTACGAAAGGGTCCGCAACATGGAGGCAGGGTGGAAAACTTGAACATCGGGCCACTTGGGAGTGGGAGGACTCCCCGGGAGGAACCTTGCTCTCTCCGTACAAGCTCAAGGAAGGAGCCCAATCTCCACAATTTTTGAAGGAAACCAATTAAGTCAAAGAAGCCCTTGATCAAAGAGCTTGACAACCGAGGTCAAGAGAAATCGTGGGGTCCGTCCCCACGATAAGACTAACGGTTCTTTTCTTTATACATGCAGGAAATCACCCCTTTTACTTGCTCTAGTACAAGATCCAGTCCATCAAACGCTTACCGGCCCGACCCAGTAAGTGTCCTCAATCCATTTCACTTCTCAGCACGTATTTTGTACTAACAAGTTGGCGCCATCCGTGAGACCCTTATACAACCACATTTTCTAAAATACTCACCATATGCACTAACGAGCAAACTTCGTTTAGCCAACCCACGTCTGCTGTGAGGAACACGCTAGGGAAGGAGCAAGCTCGGCCAGACTCGGCCAGACTTATCTCCGACCAAGCCCTGCGCGAATACTGTGAAAAAAATTACCATCATATTCTACCAATCATAGCTGAAAAAGTGCACCAAGAAAAGGTGCAGCAAGAGAAGCTCAAAGCGGTAAAAGCTCGTCTCAACTTTGAAGAAACCTCGCGGCACTCTGAGTCAGGAACGCCGTGCGGAAAAAGGAACCTTAAGGAAAGGCTTGGACCTAGGCGTGCTCGTAGCATGTCTGGAAGCCCGAAACTAAGGCACGGCCGTTCCAAATCACCGAGAAAGAAGGATCCGGAAACAATGTTCAAAAGATTAGAAAAATGTGTGTTTCACAGGCTAGGAGGTAAGGAGAAGAATGTGTCCGCACATTCAAGAGACTCAGGGCATAGGTCATACTATAGCAGTCGCAAGGACACAAAAACTGCTACCAGAGTTCTCGTTCTAGAGAAACAGAAGTGGCTTCTGAGAAACATCGCCACAAAAGAGAGTACTCGCAAAGAACAGAAGCACTGTTAGAAAGTGAAGGAAGTGCAGGAGGGCATTGGAAATCGAAACCAAAGAAACAAAAGTCGAGCGTTGAGGATGACCTATCCCAACCATGGGTATGTGAAGAAACGGATCCTTTCACTCCTCGGATCCGTTACTTTGACTTCCCAAGAACCCGAATGCCTAGTCATATCAAAACATATGACGGAAGTGAAGATCCGGAAGATCACTTAAAAATCTTTCAAGCGGCCACCAAGAAGGAATGTTGGGCAATGCCAACCTGGTGCCATATGTTCAACTCCACACTCACGGGAAACGCCAGGGTATGGTTCGATGACCTTCCAAAAGAATCAATCGACAGTTACGACGATTTAAGAGAAGTATTCCTAGAAAATTACCTCCAGCAGAAAAAGTGTATCAAAGATCCGGTCGAAATTCACAACATCAAGCAGAGAGAAGGGGAATCCACAGAAGAATTCGTGCGGAGATACAAGCTTGAATGTAGGGATGTAAAGGAGCACCGGAATGCATGAAAATCTCCGTATTTATGCACGGAATTACCCATCCCGAGTTAATCAAATGATTACATGACAAAATCCCTAAGTCAGTAGATGAAATGATGAGGGTAACCACAACATTCCTCAGAGGTGAGGTAGCGGCCTCTAATCGCGAACGGAGGAAGTCATTCCCGTCCTGGAAACAACAAGAAGCTGGACAAAAGCAAAACTTCAAGAAGGGAAGCTTCTGGAACCAACAAAGGATGGAACGAAAGCAAGACCTAACAAAGACACCCAAAGAAATTCTAGCCTTAGACAAAGGGAAGTTTAAACCCCCTCCGCCGATGACAACGCCGGTAGAAAAAAGGAACGCTAGCAAATTCTGTGAGTTTCATGAGGAAGTAGGACATACCACTGATGAGTGTATGCACCTAAAAAGACAAATAGAAGAAATGCTAAAGGCTGGAAAGTTGTCACATTTAATTAAGGAATTGAAGCAAAATAATGGAAAAGACCAGGCGAAGACAGTAAAAAAGGGGGAAACCTCAGGGAAAGACAAGTCGCTGGCAATATTAATGGTACAAGCATGGCAGAGGGTAGCAAGACAAAGAATCACTCAAACTTTCTCCCCAGAGTCAGTAATCTCTTTTCCACCGCTAGGGGAAGAGGACGGAACGGAAGGCCCCATGATTATTGAGGCTGAAATGGGAGGACATTGCGTACATCGCATGTATGTAGACGGAGGCTCCTCCTCAGAAATTTTGTATGAACATTGCTTTAATAGATTTCGTCCGGAGGTTAAAAATCAGATGGTCCCTGCAGTCACATCGTTGGTCGGGTTCAGCGGAGAAATAATATGGCCACTAGGGCAAATATCGCTGCTGGTAAAGATAGGTGATGAGGAACACTCGACTTCCGCTTTGATGAACTTTATGGTTGTAAGATCACCATCTCCTTACAATGGGATTATAGGAAGACCAGGGGTAAGGAAGATCCGAGCAATCCCATCCACGGCACACGGAATGCTAAAATTCCCAGTAGTTGGCGGAATTGTCACATTACGGAGCAGCAGGATTATCCCACTAGAATGCTCGATGGTTTCAGAGCCAGGGATGCCGCGACCTGTCATTAACCAAGTCACGGAAGAAAAAATTCAGGTGGCAATTCACCTAGAGTATCCGGAACAAACTGTAGCGATAGGCTCAACTCTGACGGAAGAAGGTCGAAAGGAGCTATGCGGACTCTTAAGACGTCACCTTGACGTGTTTGCCTGGAAACCAGCAGACATGACCGGAGTTCCGCGACACGTAGCCGAACATAGACTAAATATCCGTGAAGGATGCTTACCCATTAGACAGAAGAAAAGGGGGCAAGCACCGGAGAGAAATAAAGCAATTCGCAAAGAAGTAGAAAAGCTGGTGGATGCCGGTATCATGAAGGAAGTCCATTATCATAGCTGGCTGTCAAACCCAGTTATGGTAAAAAAACACGACGACAGTTGGAGAATGTGCGTAGATTTTAAAGACCTAAACAAGGCATGTCCCAAAGATGGCTACCCGTTGCCGGAAATAGATTGGAAGGTGGAATCCCTCTGCGGATACCCCTTCAAATGCTTCCTGGATGCATACAAATGATACCACCAAATAAAAATGGCAGAAGAGGATGAGGAGAAGACATCGTTCATCACAAGCCAAGGAATATTATGTTACTCAAAAATGCTGTTCGGACTAAAAAATGCTGGAGCAACCTACCAGCGCCTGGTGGATAAGGCTTTCCAAAAACAGATTGGCCGAAACCTGGAAGTATATGTAGATGACCTGGTCATTAAGAGCCGAACGGAAAAAGAAGTGATCAGAGACATTGAAGAAACGTTTAGAACCCTTAGGGAGATAAACATAAAGTTAAATCCAAAAAAATACGCCTTTGGGATGAGGGAAGGCACTTTCTTGGGGTACAAAGTGGATGCGGATGGACTAAGAGTATGTCCAGATAAGGTAGAAGCGGTTCTTAACCTACCATCTCCAAGGTGTTTGAAGGACGTGCAAAAGTTAAATGGGAAATTGGCAAGCTTAAACAGATTCCTGTCTAAATCTGCGGAAAAGTCCTTGCCATTCTTTAAAACCTTGAAAAAGTGCATGAAGAAAAGTGATTTCCAATGGACAGCGGAAGCAGAAATAGCATTTAAACAAATGAAGCAATCGATAGCCGAGCTTCCAATGTTAGCTGCGCCAACGGAAAAAGAGGAGCTGATCATGTATCTGGCAGCCGCAAAAGAGGCCATTAGTGCGGTCCTAATGACGGAAAGAGATGGGAAGCAAGTGCCCATTTACTTCGTTAGCCGCGCGTTACAGGGCCAGAGATCAACTACACTCCAATGGAAAAATTAATACTTGCTTTGGTAAGTGCTAGCAAACGATTAAAAAGATATTTCCAGGCACACACAGTAGTTGTGATCACTGACCAACCAATAAAGCAACTGTTGTCCAATCCGGAGGTTACAGGAAGGTTGCTCAAATGGAGATTTGAATTAGAGGAACATGACATTCAATATAGACCGAGAACGTCAGTAAAGGGGCAAATCCTGGCGGACTTCATCGTAGAACGCCCGGAGGACGACATATTAGATACGCCAATGGAGGAAAGGGAAGAACTTCCGGACCCATGAGTATTATTCACGGACGGGTCATCATGCGTCGACGGTTCCGGGGTTGGTTTAATAATCACGAATCCTGAAGGAATGGAATTCACCTATGCCCTAAGATTCGGGTTCAATGCTACCAACAACGAGGCAGAGTACGAAGCCCTGATAGCCGGCCTCCGCATAGCCGGGCAAATGGGAGTACAAAATCTCCAAGCAAATGTGGATTCCAAACTCGTAGCCAACCAGGTAAATGGAGTATACGTAGCAAAAGAATCAAGCATGATCAAATACCTAGATAAGGTAAAAAAATCTCGCTAGCACTTTCCAAAAATTCTCCATAAAACAAGTACCTAGATGAGAAAACAAAAAAGCAGTCACGTTAAGCAAGATAGCATCTACGAGTTTTGCCCACCTAAGCAAGCAAGTACTTGTGGAAGAACTAAGAGAAAAATCAATAGATGAAAAGGAGGTACTGGCAGTAGTAGAAGAGGAGGGACACACTTGGATGACTCCGGTCCACGAATACCTAACGGAAGGAATCCTCCCCGAGGAAAAGAATAAGGCAATGGTCGTGCACCGCAAGGCGGTAAGGTATGCAATGATAAATGAAATACTATACAACCACTCCAGGCAAACTACATTTTCAAAGAAATCCATGAGGGGTCATTCAGCATGCATTCCAGACCAAGATCCGTGGTAGCAAAAGCCTTAAGATCAAGATACTACTTGCCAACTATGCACACGGATGCTAGAAATTTGATAAGAGAATGCAGCGCCTGTCAGGTCCATCATCCCGTGCCAAGGAACCCACAGGAAAAGCTAACACCCATCACGTCTCCATGGCCATTTTACAAGTGGGGAATCGACATTGCCGGGCCTTTTTCGGAAGGCCCCGGCAAGGTCAAGTTCCTGATAGTGGCAATGGATTACTTCACCAAATGCATAGAAGCAAAACCTGTAGCAACCATAACAGGAGCTCAAGTTAAAAAATTCGTATGGGACAATGTGGTATGCATATTTGGTCTTCCAGGAGAAATAGTGTCTGACAACGAAAAACAGTTCAGGGATAACCCATTTAAAGACTGGTGTGAAAAGCTAAGTATCCGCCAATGCTTTGCTTCTGTAAAACACCCCCAAGCTAACGGCTTGGTAGAAAGGGCGAATAGAAGTTTAGGGGAAGGAATTAAGACACAGTTGGGTAAGAAAAATAAAAATAGGTAGAAGAGATTTCACACGTCTTATGGGCACATCGTACAATGATCAAGTCAAGTAATGGAGAAACACCATTCTCATTAACATATGGAGCGGAAGCAGTCATCCCAGTGGAAATCGGCATGCCAACCTTAAGGACCATGGAAGTTGATATGATCAAAAACAATGAAGATTTGAGAATCAATTTAGACCTTTTGGAAGAAAAAAGAGAGCAGGCAGCAATCCAGGAAGCAAGAAGCAAGGCTAAGATGGAAAAATACTATAACGCCAGGGTCCGAAGCACAAGCTTTCGTCTGGGAGACCTAGTCTACCGGAACAACGAAGTAAGCTACGCGGAAGATGAAGGCAAGCTCAAACCTAAGTGGGAAGGACCATACGAAGTCACGGAAGCATTGGGCAGAGGAGCATATAAGCTTAGAGACCGTAATGGAAATACCCTTCCGCAAACATGGAATATCTGCAACCTTAAGAAATGCTATGTGCATGAAATATAAGCATCCCTTGCACGCGAGGCAAAGCGGAAGAAAGGGCACTGCTTGAATTTTCTTTATTTGTAATATATTTAAACTTTAATGAATGAAAAGCGAAGCTTAGCTACCTTCACAAGATTTTACTTTTTACTTTAAGTCTTTTGTTTATTTTATAATTTGCAAAACTACTTGAATATTGTATGAATTGGTAAGACGCGCACATTCGAGGGCACGACCCCGTAAATATTATCCCGAATAATGTAGGAATGAGTAACCTAACAACCAACTCAAGTAGGTAAGAGGCATTGCAAGCCCGGTACTGGGAAAATGTCCCACAAACATTTCACTAAGACTATTATCACAAGCATGCAACAGTGATTAAATAAGATAGCATGAAAAGTACTAACACAAAAATTAATAGATGTTACGCAACAAATACAAGTAATATTCAAATACAGACAAAGCCACAAAAGGGCCACACACGGCCACGACACTAAAATAACAAGAATGCAAGCTTACGAAGCGGGAGCATGCTCCGGCGTGGTGTCTAGCTCTTCTTCTTCAAAAACAACCTTAGGGGAGGGAGGAACCAAAGCAGATAACGTTGCCGAGACAGGATAGGTCTGAGCGAAGGTGGTTAAAAGAGCAGTTGTCACGGCTGTAGCAACACCCGTAGAAGAACTTGCCTCACCAGTTAGATTTTTGGCGGACAATGGCTCCACCAACGAGAGAATGGAGTTTGTAAGAGATAGGCGGCAGGCGGTTGCATCCCCCCTAAGTCGTTGGACTCGATTATGCGCCACCTCTAAGGAGAAGGCCAAAGAAGTCTCTCTAATGATTACCTGATCCTCTAGTCGATGAATTGGAATCATGAGTTGGTCAAGTGAAGGTTGCAGCTGGTGAGCTTCAGAAGTTTTGGCAGCAGGACCCTCCAAGCGGAGGAGGTCCATAATATCCGACATACTAGTATCTTTGTTGGCATCTAGCAGAGTAAGGAGCGAAAAATTCACACCTTGAAGGGCGTTGATAGCATCAATATAATCACTCTCATCGGAAGGGTTAAACGCGGCGACATCTGTAATACTTCTTCCAGCAATCCCATGCTCAATGCCCGCTGCTAACCCATCCTGCATATCTTTTTCGACGGCGCGACATATAGCCTCGCCCATAGCGGATTGGTACTCAGGATACGAAAGACACTTCGCTAACACAAGCTTGAGCCTACGGCTAAGAATCTACCTCCGCCCGGCTATAGTTGTCAGGTAGCGAGGATAAAACTCAGCGTCCATATAAAGGACCATCTCCACAAGGTTAGAATCTATGGCTGCAACATGATCACTAAGAAGGCCCACTTGCTCATCCTGCATCTTCTTAACTTGTTCTTTAAAAAGCTCAAAGGCATATTCCAGTGTGTTAGGAATTATTATAAACAGACTTAAGTCTGGTAGTTATAGAGTTAAGTCTGGTAGACATAGTTAAGTCTGCCAGTACTAAGTTAAGTCTGGCAGTACTATAGTTAGTACTGGTCTCATGTAGTTAAGTCTGTTTATGTAACAGAATAGTTATCTTAGAGATATCTTAGGAAAGGATATGTATTATCCTTTCACACGGTTAGGAAAGGATATGCATTATCCTTTGACACGTTTGTAAAGCCTATTAGGGTTTCCTTGGTGTATAAAAGGAACCCTACGGCATAGTGTTTTAGGTATCCAAACCTAATAGAAATCAATAGCAATATACGAAGTTAGTTTTACAATTGTTCTTCTTAGTACTTGTGTTAAGATTCCGCATTAGCACATAGTATTCATAGTCATTGTCTCTCTTATAGTTGATTTGGATTTATTCAAGTTAGCTATTAGCTTGCAAAATGCTAATCAGATCCAAAACACTTTGGACCAACAAGTGGTATCAGAGCCTCTAGAGGGACTCTGAATAAGAAGAATCACAAGAACACAAACAATCACTTTCAGATCTAGAAAAATGTCTCAACCTGCTAATGATGATTACTCTCAACATCTTAGTGATGATGAAGCATCATACCATGAAGATGCATCAGACAATGGTACTGCAACCAATAAACCAAAACAACAACAACAACTCACTCCTACAACAACCACTATTTCAAATATCAAACTCCCAATTCTGAAGAAGGAGGAGTATGATATATGGGCTATGGAGATGGAGCATTACCTTGAATATATTGATAATGATGTTTGGAAGGTAATTCAGAATGGAAATTCAAAGAAGAGAATCTCAACTGGAAAAGATGGTGTTGTTAGAATACTTCCACCAGTATCTGCTGCAGAAATTCATGCTGTTGAAAAGGAAAGGAAGGCAAGAACCATCTTACTTATGGCCATTCCCAAGGAACATCTGAGAAGATTTCATGGAATGGATGATAATGCATGAAATCAATACTATTATAGCTTGTTAACTAGTTTTCCGACTGGTTCTTTGGTCGGAGAATATGGAAGAAATAAGAGGAAATATTGAAAAAATAGATCTGAAAGATTGTTTTGGGGATGAAGATAGAAGTGTGGAGAGAGAAACTGAGTGTACAAAACATATACTACTCTATATTAAATGTGTATAGGGTCTATGTCACGTGAGTGGGTGAAAAAAAAAGTAGAAAGTAAAGTACAATTGGTTTTTTCTTAAAGAATAATTATTGGCATTTAATATTCTTGCCAGAGTGAGAGAAGAGAGATCATTTAATTTTTTTTCTGACTTTTGTAGATATATTATAGTATAAATGATTAAAATGTTAGAACTTTATACTTATTAATTAATATCATTATATCAAATAAATATTCAAAATATTAATATATATATTTTGTGGTTATTGACTTATATTGTTAGGATATTGCTAATATTTTTTTTTTTTTAAATAAATTCTTTATAATTTATGGTTACCGCCGAGAAACCGATATATCGTGCCAAGACCGATTTATCGCTTGGCGGAGGTCGACCGCCGAGCGATTTTTACAACCTTGAACTTGTTTGTTCACTGGTTTGTTGCAGCATGGTTGCCCCAACACTTGCCTAAAATCTCACGCTAGCATCATTGATAAATGATAATGCATCGTAGTAAGTCTTCATCTTGCAGCTAAGAATGTAAACATGACCAACTAATTTATTGAATCTTCGAAATGACTTGAAGGAATTCTTAAAGGGAATTTATTTGCACTCATTTTTTTATTAGGACACTTTCTCTGTGCATTACATGCTTGTACAGTGTGCTTTAACTGCTTGTACAGTGAGTGTCCCGATAAAAAATTTGAGTTTACAAATCACTAGCCATTCTTAAAGCCTAGGTACCATTTTTATTTAACTTATTAATTATATCTCCAAAATTAGCAAGGGCTGAACATTGAAACGCTCATTCTTTTTTATTTATTATTTATATTGTTCAACACAAGAAGTCTTAAATGTTGTATAGACCCCCAATCTATACGTATTATAGGCTTATACGCCGTATAGAGATTCTGAGGACTAAACCAACATTTTCCGAAATCTTCACTTTGACCCGTTTCTCATTTCATACACCACTGACTTGTTTTACCCGTTACAACCAAAAGTGGGTATACTGAACTTGTTTCCAATATGAACTAACAATGAAATTAATCTTTTATATAATAAAGAAATTACATCATTTTGAAGCAATTTTGCCAAAGCAATCTCATTGAGAACAAAATTGGACCAATCAAATCACTCAACTTTGCCACATGGCAAAATCATGCAACGTGATTGACCAATAAAAGTCAAAACTGGATATCATTATGGTCAAACTTTTCTTAATTTCGTTTTGCGTTTGAAATGCTTACAAACACATATGTGTCAAATTTATGAAATCATACACCTGTTATCATTTTTACATCTGTTATCGTTTTTATGTGCGCAGATCTGATGAAATCATACACCTGTAACCCAACATTTTGTATTTAACTGTTGAACCAAAAAGTCAAACCTCATATCACCCACTCGAATGATCTCAAAATCGATGTATCCCTAACTATGGTTAAAACAACTAAACACAACTTAGATGTATGATTTCGCAATTTAATCCTATTTAGATCAAATAATCAATTTCAATGTCTCAAAATGATAACGAATAATAGTGACTTGGCGACTACAACATCTCAAGGTCAGGCACGTTTTCTAAATGAAACAATAGATATAATGTTTCCTCTGACTAAACGCACCCAAAATCTATAATTCAGTTTCAATCATATTATTTTATATGCTTCTAATGCCTTAAAATAATAACCACACATGATATTAAAAAAGAAAATGATTTGTATACAAACATAGAACAAGCAGCTATATATAAGATGAGCAATTGCAAATACAAAATGATTCAACAGATAAGAAGAAGACTTACAGTTTATGAATGGATTAAAGTCTTTGAAATGCAAATCAAAATAGAAGATTAAACGAAGACAACTGGGTTGACTCCAAAGTCAATTCCACATGTCCAAATTACACTTCTAATCCCTCTGTTTTTAATAATATGCAATCTCTTGTTGCTACCTTGACCTTACAAAAATATTTAGTTGCAACGTTCACAATTATCACCGGTTTAATTCGAAACTAGTTTAAGACCCGTATAATACAGGTTGTCTTAATACTTCTTATTTACGAAAATCAAACATTGCATGAAGTAGGTGCAATCACATGCACTAACAGTATACAGGCTAGGTGGAAGTTCGGGCAACAGTTCCAGCTTCTTGCAACCATCAACATAAAGATATTGAAGATGAGAAAGTTGAGTCAAACTTCCAGGCAAGCTACTAAAATTGTTCCGGTTTAAGTTTAGTTTCTGTAGACATGATAAGCCTCCAATGCTCTCAGGCACTTCTAATAAATTGTTCCCTTCCAAGTTTAGTTTCTTTAAACATGAAAGGCCTCTGATGCTCTCAGGAATTTGTACTAAATTGCAGTAGCTGAAATTGAGAGACTTTAACATATGCAAACCTGCCAATGAAACTGATCTTTGAGGATGTTGTTGTTTACTTAGTAAACCAAAAGTCCACCATCTAGACAAAATGGCTTCAGGCGGTCGGTTGACATTTAAGCATCCCGAGAGATTCAAAACCTGAAGAGAATCCATTTCCACTTTGCTAGGAAAACTCATAGCCCGTCTGCAGTCTCTCATATTTAAGACAACAAGTCTCTTGAGCATTCCAATTGATTGATGAACTGTAACCAAATTAACATAACCTTCAAGATCTAGCTCTTCAAGATTTGTAATCTCTGAGAAGTCAGGGGTGGTTGTTAGGTTACAACAGTGCCTTAGCTTCATGAATTTCAACCTCATAAAACACTAACAAGAAAAACAAAAAAGACAAGGTTTAGACACCTTAGGTGTTAAACAGG
>BQNB010169361.1:0-11543 GCA_026074375.1 Tanacetum coccineum | reverse complement strand
TTCCATCCAAGTTTTCTCTAACATCCCAACCCACATCTCACTCTTGTTCTTGCTTGATCTTAAGATTACTAATATTCCACACGGTTGCATTTTAGGAAGCCACCTAAACACAGTTCTAGGTAAAGATTTATTCGAATTACTCCTAGAATGCACATTCAAAGAATCACGAGGCTTTTTCCTAAAAGGATACTTACATCATCAAAATCAAACAAATCTTTCACATCACAAGAAGCATACATCCTAGAAATACAAGAAACAATCATATCATCATTACAAGCATAAGCACTTCTAGTGTCTACATGATAAGAATTACTACATGACAACAAGTCTTTGCGAGAATATCGCTTAACATCTTTGTTTAATTTTGAATGACTAACAGAAGACAAATCAACATTAGAAGTATTAGACGACCCTTTCTTCTTCCAAATAACACTGCTATGCTTAGGTCTTCTAACACTACTTAAAGTGTCTAAATCTGAAAATGAACAAAATCTCTATTAGCACGCAATACATCATTATTCACTTGTTTGTCATTTTGTTTTGATGATGTTCTCTTACGTCTTTTTCTTTTTGTTTTATTTTCAACAGTATTTGGAGCACAAGACGTTTTTGATACTAAAATTGGTGAAACACTTTGTGACACATTTGACTTTAACATTCCTGGAACAATCACTTTTGAATTCTCCAAATTGTCACAACCTTTTTCAACCTCTTGACAATCATTTTCACTTTGATTTTCCGATTCAGAAATTGCATTTTCACTTGACTCAAAACCTTTTAATTTCAAAGACTCAATGATTTCCAAATTTTCTTTTTCTTTTTCCAAAAGACTCATCACCTCATCTTCCAAATAAATTATGATCTTTTCTAAAATTATAGTCGAAATATACGGTTTGAGTGAACTTGTTTACTAAAATGGAGAATCGATCTTTTCAAAATCTGGATTTATTATCTCTTGAAAATAATCATCCAAAAAATTTATCTTTTCATTCACATAACTTGCATTCAGATTTCCATAATCGTATGCAAACTCAATCTTATTCTCTTTTAAATTTCTTAATTTCCAAAGCTTCATTCGAATATATGAGAAACATTGGAGTATACCCTAGACCAATAACCCTCTCATCGTAAAGACTAGGTCTCAATTCTTTTGCTTTACAAAAATAACTTGGATTTTCAAAACCTATTCCTTTTCGACCATTATACATTTTATCCTTAGAAGGCATGATCATATGTATTGTCTGACGCGTTTGTCTGATTTTATGAAGTTTATTTTCACAATCATTCAACCTTTCCAAACACTTTTCAATTTCTAACTCCTTGTTACACACACACTCTTCTAATTTTGAAATTTTCGTTTGTTTTTCTAGAATTTTCTCTTGAAGCCTCAGCACATTATTATTCATCTTAACTAATTGACGACTCATCTTATCAAATAAAATCTCATGTTCATCAATCTTTTTCCTATGTTGTTTATTAATATCACAAACAACAGTATATCTAATCATATATTGATATCTTTCTTCCTCAAGTTTAGCATTTTATGCTTGACATTCAGTGTGAGTATCAATCACAACATGTTTGACTTTGAGTTGTTCTTGTAAAACATCTGTTTGAGCAAGCAAATCATCATTCTTTTCATTCAACACTTTTATTTGTTCATTAAATTCATTGTTTTTCTCCTCAAAAGTGTTTATTTGATTTTGCAAAACATCATATTTATCTTATAAATCCTTGTTTTGATTTTTTAAATCTTTGCTTTGTTGATTTGCTTTCTCAATACGTTTCTGACATTTAGAAATCTTTTGGTTAAACTTCTTAATCAATTTATCAACTAAACAATCCTTTTCTTCATAATCATTATGATCAACTTCTGACTGATCATGATCTATTTGAGATAAAATATGATTTTCCTTAAAAATTTCACTAGCAGATTCAGTTGCATCATGAAAAATTTCTTGATCATCATCATTGTTCACAAATAAACCATAATTAGTAGAGTTATCATAATACTCTGAAGTTTCATATTCAAATTCACTTTTAGAATCAGATGTGTAATAAGATACCTCAGCAATGGTTTCTTCAGCAGATGATGAACTTTCCTCTGAATCTGAAAGAACCTTTTCCATTTTAGCCATGAAGACCATATTTGCACTGATCTCTTGATCTGAATCACTATTGGACTCCATCTAAGCTTGGTCCTCAGCAAGAAGCACTTGTTCATCGCCGTCTTTATTAGCTAGCAACATCTTTGTTTTGTAGTAGTTGTAGTCTTTGATCTTAACTTTCTTGAAGTCTTTGGAAAAATGTCCTTTCTTCTTGCAATTATAGCACTTAACTTTACTCATATCTTGTTTCTTCTCATCGGATTTCTTATCCTTTTTCTTTTCCTCTGACTTCACGTACTCTGGTATCTTGTTTGCCGAAGAAGAAGAAGCTGAAGAAGTTCTCAAAATGTTGTTTGTTGGCTTAGCATAATAATTCTTTCAATTAAAAGATTTTGATAACAACGCAGTAATCTTTTTCAAATCATTGATATCTTCATCGTCACTTCCTTCAGACTCTGATTGAACTACAACTTTTTCTTTGCGTTTGCTTACTTTTGTTTTCTCAGCAACCAACGCTAATGGATCTGAAGTAACCACAACAGTTTTCTTCTTATATCCTATAGCATCATTCACATCACCTTGGTTTTGCTTCAGAATGTTGTAAAGAGCATCAATATTGATATCCATTAAGTTCTTAGTTTGCCTCATCAGTGTACCATATTGTTTCCATTCTGGTTGCAAATTGTTCAAGAACTTGTAATTTAACTCACAATTGTCTTTCTTATAACCACACTTCTTCAAATCATTAATCACTTGTAAGTAACGAAGATAAGTATCAAGCAATTATTCTCCTTCAGTAGCTTTGAAAGTCTCATACTCATATAAAATTACAGCTTTCCTATCTTGTTCACCATACTCAGAATCACGCATCTGCCTTTCAAGAGCATCCCATAAATCTTTAGCAGTATCATTGCTATCAATGAGAGAATAAATGTCATTTGGAAGCCCTTGAATCAAAAGAGATCTTGCAAGACGATCAATCTTTCGAGTCTTTTTCTCTTCAGCAGTCTAAATTTGGGATCTTTGAGAGTAGGAGGTGCATTCGGTGCAGTTCCAGCAAGTGACACTTGAGTAATAACAGGCAATGGGTGTTCACCATT
Organism: Tanacetum coccineum; assembly: GCA_026074375.1. Taxonomy (NCBI): domain Eukaryota; kingdom Viridiplantae; phylum Streptophyta; class Magnoliopsida; order Asterales; family Asteraceae; genus Tanacetum; species Tanacetum coccineum. The sequence goes on along the minus strand of BQNB010169361.1, from coordinate 8,335 downwards.
CTTAATAGAATTTATCATTGCTTCCCCATCCGTTTGCTCTTCAAAATAGTTAATAAACCGTTCACTCCATTGAGAATATTCATCTCGATACAACAGCGGAATCCGCATTGTCGAACCAACTTTAATCACGTCTCGACTCATCTTGTCTCGAACAAATATCCCGATGCTCAACGAATAATCTCGATCAGTTCTCTCAATTAATCACCACAAACTAAACTATTTAAGCCTCAGTTAAAATCATAGACTAAAAAGAATCCCATAAATTCAACCCATAATTTTATTCAATCTCTGAAAAAATCTTTCCACGATTAAAACGTGATCTAAAAAATTATTCACAGCAAACTACACAATTATGTCACATGAAAATTTAGAGTTCGGCCCATACGAAATTATCAATACTCACATATGTCATAATATGAAATTCACACAACAATTATGTCTAGTGTACCAAAACCATACGGATATGACAGCCCAACAAATAATCTTCAAAACAGTCTTGTATCAAATGACCAGCCCAACAAAAAGAAAAATTAAGACATTAGGATGATTCACTAGGTATGAAGATGCCAGCCTAAAAATTTGTCTAACCTTAAAATTCTCTTATGTATAAAACACAACTACACAAGATACTCTAACCCTAAACCTTAAAACAAATCACCTCTCTTTTTCTATCTTCTCTACATCACAACAGTTAACATAAATCCTATCATTTTTATACACAAAAAAATATACCACGCCTCACTTTACTAGTTACTCTCAAACTACAAGTAGTCTCACACCACAATCTGTGGATTCTTTTCTTTTGATAACCCTAAAAAAATAATCCACGTTTGTCCCTTGGTTTTTTGAATTAAACAATCGAAACACAAACACTACTCAATGATTTCTTGAAGGTTTTCACTAAGATCTTTTCTCAATAAGGTCTCAGGTAGGTTTATTCTTTTGTTTATGTTGATTGAAACAACCTTGTTTTGATCTATCTTTATATTTTCGAAAATTAAAAGAAGTGTTATGCTTCAAAACTGATCTATGATGAGAAGGTTCAAGTACCTAAAATCTTTAAAGATTTACGAATATTAGAAAAAATTTAAGCCAATCTGAGATATACATCATTTTAGTTTCTGTTTTTTATTTCGTGTAGGATTAGGATGGGGTTTATTTGTGATGTGAAGGATGAGGTTAGATCGAGTCAGTGTTGTTGTGGTTGATGAGGAGGGTTCTTAGTTTTGATGTAGATATAGTTGTGCAAGTTGGTTAGATGTTACAGATCTGTGATGAGATGGTTCAAACACTTGCAATCTTTTAAAGATTTGGGATTTAATCAAATATGGTTTGACCAGATCTGATATCCCGAGTTGTGTCTAGCTTAGATCTGTTATGTTTCTTTTCTTTCTCTTCTTTTCTGTTTTGATTTAGTTTAAATGAAGTATAGTTCGGCTTTGTATTTATGTTAAATCGCCTTGAGTTAATTTGTGTTAATTCGCCTTCATATATGTTGTTTATTCGCCTCCTGAATGGTTGTTTATTCGTCTTCTGAATATGTGTTAATTCGCCTTCTGATTCTTGTTAGTTCGCCTTCTGATTCTTGTTACCAGAAAACATGTATAACCCAAAAACGCGTGAATTATATGTATAAAACCGTTTTGAACAGATTTAACCAAAACGCGTAAACAGTAAAAACACGTGTAACAGAAAACGCGTTTTTGACCAAAAGTCAAACTTATTCAAAATCAGTTACACATTTTGTTACAAATCAGTTAAACTTTCAGATCTGAAAATAAGCAATTTTCTTAAGCAAAAAATAAGCAGATTTAACTGATAAGCACACGAAAGACTGAATAAGCTGTTAAAACTAAAAAGCACGAATCCAGATAAGATGATAAGTAGAATAATCACAGAAACTCAACATAAGCTAAAAAAACTCAATAAGCACTCAGATTAATCTGATAAGCACATAATTCGCATAAATAAGCTCAAAATTAGAGGTGGGCAAAAAAACCAGTTTTCAAACCGGTTTCTGGGTTGAAACCGAAAACCGAACCGGTCAACCCCGGTTTTGACCAAACCGGTTTCGGTTTTTGGCCAAACCGGCGGTTTGGAACCGGTTTGGCTTTTCACCAAAACCACCGGTTTTTTGAACCGGTTTCAAAAACCGGTTTGGAACCGAACCCGATTTTCTTATCACATTGGAGGACCCGGGAATCACACTTTTTCTGATTTTCTTATCCTATGTAGATTTTCTTGAGGATAACTGGATAGGATAACTGATTTTCTTGTGCTATAAATAAGGGTGTTGTATTACAACTTAAATCACAACTTACATTACATACAATCCTTCTTAAGCAAAAAAAAAACCTATCCACCTCAATGGCAAGTGAATCCGCCTCAACTACCACCGATGTTGGTTCAACAAGTGCACTGACAATTCGTGAAATCATACCAACCAATCGAACCCCCGAAGTTTGGAAAGACTTCAACATGTGCATTATGACCAACGGTCAGAAAAAAGCTCAATGCAAGTATTGCTTTCATTTCTTATCGGAGGGTTCCAACACGACGTTGAAGAATCATATAACTCATCCGCATTGTGAAGTATTAAAGGCGCAACAGAATCAGAATCCGGAAGCGGGGAAAACGTCGATGGGTCGAGATGGGCAAATTTTCATGTACAATCCGGATTATCTTCGTGAACAATTCGCGGGTTTGGTAATTCAACGAGGGTTACCATTCAACCACTTTGACCATGAGCAGACAACGAGGGTGTTCCAGAATACTATGCAACCAAGATACACTCATGTAAGTTCTTTCCTACTCTCAAACGAGATGCCATGAATTTATTGGGTAGTGTCTAAACAATCAACCAATTGATGGTTTTTGCAACTAAGAATACTATGGGACGGAGGACCTGAACAAAGTGAAGTGTGTAGAGGTGAGCGCGCGTGGACCGGTGCGGCGTCAATGTCTATAATAGTCGGCGCGGCGGGGGGGGTATGCTTTGGGACGAAAGGAGTGGGTTGTATAGGAGACCGTTGGGGGGGGTGTTTTAGTCGGCCAGTAGTGAGACGGACGTATAGGGAGTCGCTGCTCTGCTGAGCCGAGTGGTATCTATGATGCAGCGGGTGCAATCGCGAGGGGGCGCGGAGAGTCTTATGTGAGGTTTGCGGTTGGGAGTGGCAACAAGGGGGACGACATATCGGTCTGGATACTCTGAGGGGGGGCCAACGGAGAAACGTGCGTGAGGTCGTCCTCGTCGGTACTCATCGGGGGAATGAGGGCGATTTAGTGATGTGGCAACACATATACTGACAATGTGTATCTATTCTTTAATAATGGATAGTTTAACAGAGCGATATGCGTCTATTCACAGATCTGACTCTTAGTTAATTGCGGCGCGGTCTAGGTGTCATGATTAAATCAAAAAGCGATACATGTAGCAAGGTCATCAATTAGCTAATTTGACGAGTGAGATGTAATTGAACGCATCAGTCGCAGAGTCACAATGTCAATCAGTACGTGATGCGCGCTAGACTCTGCGCGTATCAACTAGCGTCCTAGCTTGAAGATTAAACTTAAAAAGGAGGGTCTCAACCTATAAGGATCGGGGGTAGAGGGACTAGTGTTATCTCTAGGAGGGCAGGTGAGTTGTCTGTGTGGTATTGATCTTAGATGAGAACTCTTCACAGTTGGTTCTACTGAAGTGTAATTGTTGGTTGTTAGTGATACATATACTGTGCGTGGGGTGTGAGCGAGTGTGAGTATATTCTAGGACTTGTGTCATGCATGTCACAATCTATAGGGATGGTTATGTATACATTGGTGGTGATATGAGCAAGTAGAGAGGTATTCAAGAGAGGTCGAGCAGAGCGAGGGAGAGGAGTAGGGGATTGGAGATTTGTATGGTGAGATATGGTCTCAGAGATTAGCCGTGATAGTGGTAGTGTGTAGAGTGTATGAATAGTCTCATTGTGAGGAACGTCGAGGTGTCACTAGCACACACACATTGATCAGGTGCACGTGAGAACAGTCTGAGTGAGAGATGCGAGTTGTTATAGCGCGCCTGTGTGTGTAGTGTCTCGAATTATCTACGAGATGACAGAGAAGAGAGTGAGTGTGTTGTGGTCTACTGAGAGTGATGACTTTGTGCACTAGCAGTGTGAGGGTGGAGAGGTTCTAGTATCTTCTCTCTCACTACGGTCTTAATGTACGTGTCTAGAGAGATCAGTTCAAGGCACAATTTGCTGGGGGAGGTAAGGATTATTGACATGAAACGTAGCTAGTGGTGGGGGCAGGGGTGAGGATTCACAGATGTGTGGTCGGGAGGCGGGATGGAGTTGGGGGTGGGGGATTAGTTTTTGGGTTGATGGTATGGTGTGGGTGGGTTGGTTATGTGACTAGGGTGTATAAATTGTTATGGTTGGATGACATTTTATGCTGGGGGATGGTGATGTTGGATGGGGGGTAGTAGATTATGTGAGACAATGGGGGTAGTCTATATTATTTGATAAGGTGGGGTTGGTACATGCGTCGTATATAGAGATTATGGTGGCAGGCTGAGAGACTCAGACTCTAGTGGAGGGAGTGGTGGGAGGATATGTTTGTGTGTAGTTGATGTAGTGAGTAGGGATGTGAGTTTGTTTTAGAGACGCGACATTAGGGTTTGAGAGGTGTGGTGGGTATGTGTGTAGATTGAGATGTGTCACACATAAGAGAGTTGGTCTGGTAGTGGGAGGGGGGAGGTTGTTGTCTCTGGTAAAGGGATTGAATGTGGGTTGGGGAAGGGGTTATTGAAGGTTGATGTTTGTGTTGTGTAGTGTTGGATTTGGTTGGGGGGGCTTAGAGGATGTGGTTGGGTATAGTTGATTTGGATTGGGGTGGTTATTTTGGATTTTATATTGTTGGGTTATTTAAATGTAGATTAATATTGGGGGGTTCTTTCATCAGGGTGTAGTGATCCTTATCGCGTTTGATATCAAATTTATAACATACCAAAATAAAAGGCAAGGAATGTCCTACAATTCCTCCGAGTATGAGCAATATCTCAAAGCGGATTTTGGTCCATCAATTCTTCATCCTAAGGAATTTGCAACTTTTGATGTATTGGGGTTTTGGAAAGCAAAGGAAAATCAGTTTCCTATTCTATCCCGCATGGCCATGGATATATTAAGTGTCCTAGCTTCTTTCGGTAAGCTTCTAATCCAAATTTTTCAACAAGTTGGTAGGTGTGTTGAAATACCAAAGAACAAGACTAACTCCGGAGTCTTTAGAGATGTGCATGTGCTTGAAGGATCACTTAGACGCTCAGGAGCGTAAACAAGACACATCTCCTCTTGAACTACCCTTAGACGTTGAAGAAGTGTCTTAACAGTTCGAGGTGCAACAAAATAACAGCCACTCAACTTAACCGATCAAGAAATTGCTAAGATGCTAGTAGCGACGGCTCTAGTACGAACCACGGCATGATTATAAGCTGAGCCAGCGGAGCCAAAGATGACCAAACCGAGATGACATGATAGGTCTAATGTCCACATTGTTTACTACAGTCATTGTGTTGTATTTTTAATTATCCCTAATGTTGTTGTTTGTATTTCCTTTATGTTGTATTTCGTTTATGTAATATTATGGTTTGTATTAAATAAAAGTTGAAGGTTATTCAGTTTATAGTATAACACCACAAAAAAAAAAACCCGACCAAACCGGTTTTACCGGTTAACCGGAACCGAACCGGTTTAAAACCGGCAAACCGGTTTCACCTCAAACCGGTAAGAAACCGGTTTCAAACCGGTTCCGGTTTTTGGCAAACCGGTTTTTCCTCCGTGTTGACCGAAACTGGTTCCTGTTTGACCCAAACCGAACCGATCTGGTTAACCGGTTTGCGCACGACTACTCAAAATAAGCAATAAGCACACGAATTAAGCACATATTTACAATAAGTGCAAAAATAAGCTAATCTGACTTAATAAGCACGATAAGCAATCGGAAAAAGCACGATAAGCAATCGGAAAAAGCAATAAACAGTCAGAATAAGCAGTTTCAATCAGATAAGCACAAATTCTCAAACATAACAGAATAAGCACAAAAATAAGCTGATAGACATAAAATAAGCACAAAAATAAGCAATAAGCAGACAGAATAAGTAGAAATAAGCAAATCCTCAATCTCTAATACAATTAACACTATAATAGAAACACTAATCCACAATCATTGGCTCTGATACCACATATTCAACATAAAAGATCTTGATTAATGACTAGTGTATGTAGATTAAGGTGTAATTAGTGTGTGTGTGTTTAAAGAGAGAATTTCTTAACCATTTCTCATTTGATATTGATACAAATGACTTGGTGTGGAGAATTACATCATTATGGTGGCCCAATGCTTTATTTATACTTAGAGATGTAACTAAGTATACTATAAATACAATAGTAGTCCCTGCACTATTTCCTTCTATGCACATTGATCCTAAATCTATGTATATTCTATTATTACTTTAAAATGTGGAATTTATCTTTAATTCCAACATTATATAACATAATATTTACACTAACATCATAGAATACAAAAGTGGCTTCTAGTGCAGATCTTTCACGATAACATATCTTCGGAGGACCGTGGAAAGCTTGACCAATTCCTTCACTTTCGTTATAGCTCGCTTACTGTGATAACCGATAATTTTTCCTAGGTCTTAGTATTCTAAAATACTATGACTGTATGTCTACATACTACTATTTGTTCAAATTTCTATAGCAAAACTCATAAGTTGACTTTTGTTGACTTCTTTTACGTAAAGAAGTTACGGTTTAACCGACTGTCTAATGACAAATTTCTATTTATTTGGATCACTTTCGATTCAAATTTGTATATTCTAAACGTCTATGATCACATTTAATTACTTACCAGAAAGTCTTCCTGCGCACAGCGAAAAACGTCTCACAATGCATACCGGCACGACAATAAGTTAATTTATGTGTAAGTACCTTGGATTACTCTAATAAACTTATTCTATACATTATTTCATATTTCTTGGAAACGTTTGCATAAAACGCAAATTTACGGGTCTATGTTTTTACTTAACGAAACAAGAAGCTACACAAGAATTCAAATTTATTGTCCATACTAAATCTAAAGCAGTTTAACTATAAGACCTATGGTGTGAATATTCTAAGTTTGTGTAAACTTATTTTTACATTCGTTAAAAATACAAGAAACTTTCGGGTCACGTTTTAATAACGAACAAGGAACGATAGACATCCCGACAAGTGACAAAACGCACCTAGGATCCCCTTAGGATGCTATACCGGTCAAACCCCACAAGGGAACAACAAGGCACTATTTTAGCTACTATGTCTCCCTTGGTATAAGCGTTATCCTTCCATCATTTTTTTAAAAACACATAGATTCCAAAAACACACAAAACTCTCATTCTTTTCCTATCTTCTTCCTCTTGGCTGATTGAACACACAAACACACACCTTTCATACATTTTTCTATTTTTGTTCAAGAACATGAAGGCTTAAACATATCTGGGTTAATTCTAGTGGTCGTGGGTAAATAAAAACAACGTTTGGGTTGTTTGTTCGAGCTTAAATCCTCTTTTTGAGATCCTCTTTTGTAAGTCTCTAAAATTCTTTAATCCTTGTTTAGTAGCCTAATGATGTTCTAATATTAGATGTACAATGCGTTTGTAAAAACTTAAAACTTAAATTTTACCCAAAAAAAACCCTCAAAAGGGTGCGTTTGGTTTTGAAATGGGAAAAAGAGAAGAACAAGAAAAGTGTCATTTAAATATTTTTGTTGTGGTGGAAAAATATCATATAGTGTCAAAGAGCTTATTTTACTTTCGACTTAAAAATAAGCCATTCATAGCTTATTTTGAGCCTTTTGGGCCTATGTTTGGTCTCGGTCCAACAAGAGAAACCAAAGGGGTTTTGTGTTTTTGGCTTATTCTAGTTTCGGCTTATTTCGAAGTGCTTATTCTTAGCTTATTTCATACTTATTTGGTTTTCGGGCTTATTTACTTACTCAGGCTTATTATAACTTAGTTTTGGGCTTATTAAGGTCACGACACAATAAGGAAATAAGCTATGGCTTATTTGCCTTATTGGTTTGACTAATTATTTTTACGGCTTATTACCTATCTTAAAGTGTAGCTTATTTTCATTTCTAAAGAATTCGTTTGCTTATTCGAGCTTATTGGACTTATTTCTAGCCTATTAGTGATCCTTTTATGCCATTTGGGCTCGCGGCTGATCGTTCCGGATTCACACCGTAAATATATATAATATATAATAAAATATAAAATATATAAAGAAGTGTAAGAACAGCAATCAATGATACC
>BQNB010169359.1:0-13790 GCA_026074375.1 Tanacetum coccineum | reverse complement strand
GCCCATTCATCATGGGCCTGGGTATAAGTACTATTCGCGGGTCGGGTTCATGACCCGAGGTTGGACTATACGTCATCAACCAGTCACACTATCCTCACCACTTAAGCCATTTTTTATTTATTAAAAGCTTAACCACTACATGGATAAAAAACCTAACCACTACATGGATAAATAAAAAAACGTAAACTAAAATGTCAAGTTCCACCTCGCCCTGATCACCCGCTTCAACTCTTCATCAGTAATCAACATATATAGCGCTTTGTCTTTTTTACGTTGATCCATTTGTTGGATTCACATTTATTTAGCCTTGAGTTCCAACTCCAACTTTTTCATCTGCAATAACCCTATCATGTTTGGGCTCTTTTGGTCGTTGTACGGGTCGTTGACCATTGCATACTCATTGACCATCAACTTGACCAACGCTTCCACATCAACGCCAGTTGCTGTAGATGTCGACGACGTTGCCGATTTCTCGTTCCTCTTTGCTTGGTCCCTGTCCATGGGACGACTTGGACGAACTTCATGTACTTCATCTTCCTCATCCCCAACCGTGATATTTTAATTGAAACAACCATCTCCTGAGTCTTTCGTGTTGAACGAATTATCGCCGCTCAACTTGTATCTCTTGCTCTTTTTGTCGTCCCTTTGTGCTATAAATTCTGGAACTTCCACACCACTCCATATATCATATTTTTTTAATACCTCCTAGCAATGAAGAAGTGTAAACGGGACTCCATACTCAACTTGATATTAAGTATTTAAGTTTGCGCCTTTTGAAGATAATCCTCGTCGTTGGCTCCACTATTTTCCATTTGTTGTTAATCATATCATACTTCCTACGCTTTGTGATATGATAGGTCGCGTGCATGTGGTTTACGATATCAACCCAAAATCCCTTACGCTCAGTTCTCGAGTTTAATTTTCAGAAGAAAAGAAAGGAAAGGAAGGGGAACAAAAACATATTTGTGTTCTTGAGTTTTATTTTAATAAGAAAGGAAAAGAAAGAGAAGGAAAAGGAAGGAAAATTTGAAGGTTTTTTTTCTAAATCTTTCCTCCCATATTTGGGCGGATTGGGAAGGAAAGGGTTTATATTGACAAATTTACCCTCATTTCTTCCACCACAGAGAGTCTTCAACCACTGTATAATTTTCATTTTTTCAAAATAAGAAACTAATAAAAGTCCTACTGCAAAATGACGCATCGTTTTTTTATTTAGCGATTATTAGGGCTAGTGATTTCTTGGGCTTTCTTGGGTTTGCACATGTGCCAATTATATTCACGACATGGACCAGCATATTTTTTATGCACATTTTTACTTGTTAGTTTGATTAAAGAATATTTTAAATAAAAATTTATATTAACCACAAATGGCTTATTAAAAAAAATAGATTAGTAGCAGATATTTTGTTTAAAGGGCATAAAAGTAAATTTTTATGTTTCTTTTCTTTCTTTATTTCCTACTAATTTCAAACTCGGGAACACAAGGTGTATAGTAAAAAAAATTTCACTATCTTTTCTTTTCCTTTCTTTTCCTTTCTTTTCTTTTCACTCCTTTAATAACTCGAGAACAGAGCATTAGTCTTTCTTATACTACCCATAACGCTATCTTCAAATATACGAACCCAAAATCTACACAATGCAACCTCTTCCTTAGTGGTCCATTGAACACAACGTGGTTCCTCGGCGTTTCCGTTTGTCTTCTTCGCATGGGCCGGTTAGCGTCTCTGGTTTGTCTTCTTTGTGGTCGGGACTTGCATCTCTTCTTCTTCTTCGACGGGAGACTCCTCCTCACGGCAGGACTCCGAAAACCGAGGGAGTACATTTTTTCCATGTCATCTAAACTAAAATGTCAAACGGGAGATGAAGAACCACCAACGTTAGGTTGAGATGAAGAACCACCAATGATATGTTGTGAACCTGTCCTATTGGCGAAACACGTTTGGTTTGTATGAGTTGTACTTATTTTGTTATTGTGGAGCTACGAATGGTTGGTTATGGTATGGTTGGTGTAGTCGGTTTTGGTAAATTAATTATGATGCTCGGAAGTAGATGTTTTGTTGTTATTGGTTGCCGGTGGTGTATTTCGAAGACTGAATGTTCCTTCCGGTGTCGGGGGAGTGTCTCAGGTAGTCATTCGTTGTTGATGGTTTGTGTTGCGGGGAGTATTTTGTTGAGACATTTTGTTAGTAAATGATAATAAGAGTAGAGAGTATATAATTTGAAGTTGTGTTTAAAAATGTTAAAAGTTTAAGAAATATTTATTGGTAAATAAAATGATAATGAATATTTTTTTTATATATAATAACAAGTACCATTGAATTTGGGGCCCTTTCCTAAAAAGTGCTTGGGTGACTTAAACTTTTAAAATAAGTCTTTGTAATCTTATTGAACTTTTTATAAGCACAAGTTAATTGAATACTTAGTCAAATTAATTAAATACTCTGTACCTTTAAAAGTATAATGGAAAAAGCTTGAAATGTATGTAAAATTAATATGATGTATTTTTAGGTGATTTTACAACAATACTCCAACTAATTCGTCAACGCAAAAATAAACTCATTCTTTCAGCAACTCGTTTTGTTTCGTTATGTAAATTTTGTTTTTAAGCTTTTACTTCTCCTTTTAACTATGATCTATTTTATGTCTTTAACTGATTCATACTACTATTTTGCTAGCGTTTGGATTTTTTTGTCAGGTCGATAATTGCATTAAGAAAAGCTCTTTTCTAAAACCATGAATGCAAGAGAATTGTTGTACGAACAATCGCATCAGAACACGTCCTAAGGATGCAAGTTAAAGGGTACCGAATCAACCTCACGATAAAGAAAAAAACAGGCAAGACCAGTAAGCGCCATCATCCTTTAATGGACCTCGACATAACTCAAAAGATAGTTGAGTGTTTCAATAAACAGTATGTTATGGGTCGACTCTACATGTAAACGATTTGAATATCATGCCAACATTTATAAAGACTCATACATGATAGTTCACTACTTTAGGGGATGTCTCGATCAGTCTTGATTATGGAATTCCAAGACTATCACAAAGTAAATACAGGGGCCACTGCGCGCCATCTCAGCCATGACTATGGAATTCTCTATAACGCGCGCCATAAGTCCCATAACAAAAAATACATAATAGATCAATACTAATCATACGAAACCATGTAGCAACGTGCATTGATGTAAACAAAGAAAGCAAAATGATAAACTAAGCAACCAAAAAACTATAATAGATCAATACTAATCTTAGACTAAGGACTTAAAACTCTGTGCTGATCTTTGCCAAAAACGCTCCATGTTTTCTTCAAGTTCTTTTTTTGAAAACAAATTGGAATTTGTCATGATGTCACACAGGCTATTAGGAAACATAACCATATCCATATCCGTTTCAGATCCATCTTCCAGATCCAAACCATCGATGCGTGCTTCGTGTACAACTCTATTTTTGAGGTTGTAAATGTAGAACCATTCCTTTTCACTCGGCCATTTGGTTACTGTGATTAATATGTCTCCGGCCTTGTTCAGACAGCCTAAAACCTTTATATAGCCATCGGGAAGATGGTCTTCCAAATTACAGTGTAGCACCCATTCTTTCTTGTGGTTCAATACCCAAACCTCTGTTGTCTTATTACCAAAATATCCAACTTGGCCGTCTAGATTTACCAAGTGATCGTTTATAGGATGGTTAGGTTGCCTTTTAGAAGGCTTACTTATTGTTTTGGGAGGTTTAATCAACTCAAATTCCTCATTTTTAACGTCAAACCATATTACTTGTCTTTCACCATCTTCGCCATAATTATAGCTAACCAACCAATGCAAACAACCATGAGCAAATATAGCTTTACCAGATATGCGATAAGACGGAACTTGGGGTATTTTTTGCCATGAGTTAGTGCCAAATACATGCACCATGGTGCAATGAGCTCTCCTCGCGCCACAACTAAAAGTGGTTGGGTTGTGATACAACACACACACAATCTTAAAAGTGTTGGTGGAGGAATCAAAACCAAGCCCACATGACACTCGATCACAACGTAACTCTGGCAGCACGTAACATTGTTTGTTTATAGGATGAATCACAGTGAATATGGTGGTAAATTTTTGATCATTATAAGTCTTGATTAAGACAAGCCCGTTGCACGAACCAACGACGGAGAGTTTCTTGCCCACAAACTCACAAATTGGGTTACTTTTCACCTTCAAAAAATGATTAGTAATAGTATCAGATTCAATTGTATGGAAACAAAGGGTTTTCGCCATATAAGTTTTGGAGTAGAATATTATTGGGGTGGGATCTTGGGTAACTTGTTTGTCATGAACGGAGACAAAGTAACTATCGTCGATGTACTCACGCCATAGTTTTGATACACACCGGAAACGAAGCAAAGATTTCGCTGGCAGTTTTAATAAGATGTCGAACAAAGGTTTCCCAACCATGTTGTGATATTGCGGTTCATTGGCTATTGTTGTTGTGTAAAACCCTAATGATAATGTAACGACTGCAAATTAATATCCTTTTATATAAGGCCATAATTTAGTTTAGTACCTTGAACTTACGTAATTGGAATGTTTAGTACCCTAAACTTTTTAAAGGTGTGAATAGTACCATGAAGTTGACTAAGTGGAATCTCCACTACCTTATCTTAACAGTGAAACCCGTTACAAATTTTATGATGTTATTTTCAAAATTACAATATTTAAAATGTAACTACCAAATAAGGGTGAAATACAGAAACAAGCCGAGTCAAAACCCGAGCTTGCCAAAGCTAGAGCTCGAGCTAGGGTCATTTACGCTCTTAAGTCTCGAGTTCGAGCTCGTTTCAAGCCTTATACATTTAGCTCGAGTTGAATGGTAAACGCGTATATACAGCTAAGAATTGAACTAGTTTACTAAACTTGTTTACTAAGCGAGCTCCAAACAATGATTGAGGTCGGGCTCGAGCTCGTTTAGGTTTGGATCGTGTCGAGCTTTTATAAGCTTGGTTCATTACAAATGAGCTCGAGCTAGAGACTTATGATTGTCAACGAACCGTGGGCTCAACTTGGCTTGTTTCTATCTTCATTCGGTAGTTATACCGGGAATATTTTAATTTAAAAGATAAAGTTCGTTAAGTTTGTAACGGCTTAACTGTTAAGTCGATATAGGGTATTACGAATTCCACCTAGTCAAGTTTAGAGTACCATTTTGCACCTTAAAAAGTTTAAGGTACTAAAAGTTCCCCTTAGCCAAGTCATGATACTAAACAACATTTTGACTTATATGATACAAACAAGAATGTCACATGAGGGTATTCTTGAAAACACAACAACCTTAATTTGCTATCCAAACAAGACCCGCTAAATATCTAAGATATATTTTTTGAGCTAAACTATGAGCATTGTCGATCCCTAATGAACTTTTGCCTTTCAACTTCTAGTTCTTATCAGCGTGTTTTCTTGTTATTACTCTAATTTATGCGTATAGCATAGTCTAGCATTCGATGACACGACTCATGGTTCATTTTTGCCAAAATAAGCCACCCAGTTCAAATAGAATTGGGGAAGCACCCCTTAGACATTACAGACACAATTAAGCACTAAATAACACAAATTAGAGTATCAACAACAGCTTTTGAAGAGATTTTGGTCTGATCTCAACACATATAAAACATTTTTGGGCATTTTATTCAATCCCATCTTTTACCAAAAACAACAATCAGCCATAATAGCACATAACGTAAAACATACAAAAATCATTCAGCAGAAAATATGCATGTCTTACAACAACTCATCTGGCATAAGCAGGAACAGCAAATACACAACTTATTCGGTTCCCATAGGCAGAATGCATCTCACTTGGTCCACCAGTGAAGAAAGTCCTTACGCCTGTTGATCTTCTTTTGTTACTGAAGAAGACCGTATAAGAGAGCTTCGGCTGTTGGTGGGCAACCTGGAACATAGATGTCGACGGGGACAATCCTATCACAACCCCTAACAACAGAGTATGAGTAGTGATAGCAACCACCTCCGTTTGCACAGCTTCCCATAGAAATCACCCACCTTGGCTCAGGCATCTGATCGTACACCCTGCAGCAAGAAAACAATGAGTTTAGCATGCCATGCGAGTTAAAAAGGCAAATAGCAAACAGAACTGATTACTTATGAATAGAAAATATGGGTCCTGTTCGATCTCATATACATCGACGTAAAAGTTTAGCAAATAAGAACGGGTCGAACGGACCAAAAGTGACCCAAGATGCATATTTTATGCATTAGACCTACTAAAATAATTCACACTCGAGATTCTTACTGTTATCTTTTTGTTTCTGCAGACATATGTTACTCATTAACTATCTAGTGAAAACTTAAAAAGAATGAAAAAAGGCGTTTAGATTAATGTATGTGGTCGAGTGGTTACAACTATCAAACAGCCATTGTGACGCGTTATCAGATAGTATACCAACTTTCAACTAAACCATATCTACACAACTTGGTCGTGCAGACAACCGAGTTCTCTCAAATGGCCATGAACAATACGTCAAACAAGGAGAGTGTAATAGGCATGACGCTTCTTGGAAGGTGCCAGCAAGGCATAACATGCGTCTTGGTGCCCTTATTACCACTAGCCTTATATCAGAATAAAACATTAAAGAAGTCAACCCCATTAAAGCCGCCTATCACATTTCTGATCACACCCAGCATAAACTAGCCTAGAATCCTACATATGACACATATATAAATGCAGCACTGCTAACTTCAAGTTCGACAACCTCATATAATCCCAAATAAGCAAATCAATATGACGACACATAAAACTTACCTAATTATATAAGAGATGCTAAGCCCTAATAAAGAACGAACTAGTTCTTGCTAAAACCTTCAAATTCAGTCCATCGTCTTAGATGTTAATCTACTATTGACATCCTTATGCTTTTACGATCATGTAAAGGATGTTGGATTAGCAAGACCAAATGTTGCCTTTCAAAAAAAAAGCATAACCAAATGCTGCAGTGCAGCCTATAAAGCAAGAACTTGCCTGCCATTATTAAAGAGCACATGAACTTAAACAGCAGCCAAGTGAGTATTCAAATTAGATACACTTTTTTCTACCAACAATCAATATAGAGATACCGTCATGTTGCAATACCTTACATACTTGGAGAGGTTCAGAGAACAATTTGAACCAAACCAAAACCATGTAAATACGGTCCTATCAATAAAGTAATAATAATAACCATAACTATCTCTGTTCTACATCCAACTTCCAATAACGCTTCATGTTTTCTTCAAGCTCTTGTTTTGAACAAATTGGAATTTGTGATGATGTCAAGCAGGCTATTAGGAAACATAACTATCTCTGTTCTACATCCAACTTCCAATTCCAAACCAACGATGCATGCTGCGTGCTTAACTCTATTTTTGAGGTTGTAAATGTAGATACATTCATATGCATTCCGCCAGTAGGTTACTTTGATTAATATGTCCCCGTCTTTGTTTAGACAGCCTAAAACCTCTATAGAGCTGTCAGGCGGAAATTCATGATCTTTAAAATCACAGTGTAGCATCCATTCTTTCTTGTCGTTCAATAACCAAACCGTTTTCACATCACCAAAAAATCCAACTTGGCCGTCTAGATTTACCAATTGACCGTTCAAAGGATAGATATTATTCCTTTTGGGAGGTTTAATCAACCCAAATTCCTCATTTTTAACATCAAACCAGATTACTTGTATTGCGGGTATTGCGGCATATTCGCTATGATCTCTAGCCAACCAATACAAACAACCATGAACAAATGTAGCTTTACCATATATGGGATAAGACGGAACTTGGGGTATTGCGTGCCATGAGTTAGTGCCGCATACATGCACCATGGTGCAATGAGCAACTAAACCATATCTACACAACTTGGTCGTGCAGACAACCAAGCTCTCTCAAATGGTCATGAACAACATGTCAAACAAGGTGAGTGTAATAGGCATGCATGACGCGTCTTGGAAGGTGCCACCAAGGCATAACATGCGTCTTGGTGCCCTTATTACCACTAGCCTTATATCAGAATAACACATTAGAGAAGTCAACCCCATTAAAGCCGGCTATCACATGTCTGATCACACCCAGCATAAACTAGCCTACAATCCTACGTATGCCAATCAATATCTTAATCAACATGACACATATATAAATGCAGCATTGCTAACTTCAAGTTCGACAACCTCATAATATCCCAAAGAAGCAAATAAATATGACGACACATAAAACTTACATAATTATATAAGAGATGCTAAGCCCTAATAAAGAACGAACTAGCTCTTGCTAAAACCTTCAAATTCAGTCCATCGTCTTAGATGTTAATCTACTATTAGAGATGCTAAGACATTCTTATGCTTTTAAGATTATGTAAAGGATGTTGGATTAGCAAGACCAAATGTTGCCTTTCAAAAAAAAAGCAACACCAAATGCTGCAGTGCAGCCTATAAAGCAAGAACTTGCCTACCATTATTAAAGAGCACATGAACTTAAACAGCAGCCAAGTGTTTATTCAAATTAGATACATTTTTTTCTACCAACAATCAACGTACAGATACCGTCATGTTGCAATACCTTACATACTTAGAGAGGGGTTCAGAGAACAATTTGAACCAAACCAAAATCATGTAAATACGGTCCTATCAATACAGTAATAATAATAACCATAACCAAACTAAACTGCTGAACTAGTATTCATTTTCTGTTTGTAAAAGTTCTATAAGAATGTTTGTACACGTTTTGGTACTACGATCTTCATACATTATAAGTCAGTACCAGTATAATAGCTTGTCATCTATAATCAAACAATTAAAAGCTTATTTGTGTTTCTATGTACATTAAGAGCGACACAATAAGGCACTCTAATGTCTAGATGACTAGATCTATCTTTCAGAAAAGCAATAACACATCAGTAGTTAGCCATGAGATTGCAGTGCACCAAGGATGGAATATTGTGGAGCAAAGTGTAGGTTGGAAAGATGCAAAGGATAATTTCAATTTCTGATAAATATATGTTCCTTCGATACCAACTTTATCGAAAAGAAAAGATTGAGAAGATACTTCTCAACATACACCCCCTTCAACGAACATCCCGTCCATAGTGCATGTGCACCTCTTCCATAGTGAAAACTGTCAGGTCTGAACTTCAACGAAAGATGATGTACTATCTCCAATATAGTTAGATTCTAAACATGTTAAACAAGAAACTCCAAAAATCATTACTCAAGCTATTCTCCTAAATCCTCTCTAAATTGGTTACAAAAATCGTTCTCTATGTCTCCCTCTCCTTGAAACTAATAGCACAACCGAAAGCAATAAGAATGTAACAACTTCGGTGTTACTATCTAATGACCCAAATTCCACAAATATGAAACACACAAATATGTCATGTGGTCTAAAGTCGCGTAGCATTGTTGATCACAGAAAAGCACTAATCAGGCCTTCCAAATGAATAGAATATCAAGCATATAATAAGCACACAAAAAAACCAGCAATTAAAAAGTTTCTATCTAGCTACCAATAGCCTTAAAAGCCAAATAAGCACTTTTGCGTTTTCAACTAAAAGAAACAATCAACTATTCTCTGCTACTGCATTAACTAATTAAAACACTATCAGATGCATCGCCTTTTTCACAGCTGATTCTAAGCATTTTGTTAGAGGCTAATTATTAACATCCATCATAATCATCTAACTAGATACCAGCATAAACAGTAGAAGTACTATAGAAAACAGTGTTTGGATTTACTTATTTTATAATAAAAGCAATAATAGTCGGAAAAATTAACAGCTTATTGGAAAATTTCAATCAAACCATCTATAAAAGGTTTAAAATCCAATGTAAAAGTAAACAAATATATTTCATCTTAATTTGACATTTAAAAATAAGCTGAAGCAGTTTGGATGAAACAAAAACATCTGTTTGCTTAAGATTAGCCAGATAAGCAGAACAAAGGGAAACAAAATACCAGTTATTGATGTAAACATAGAAAGGAAAATGATAAACTAAGCAACAAAAAATTATTCTAGATCAATAATAATCTTAGACTAACGACTTAAACACTATGCTTATCTCTGCCAAAAACGCTTCATGTTTTCTTCAAGCTCTTGTTTTGAACAAATTGGAATTTGTAATGATGTCAAGCAGGCTATTAGGAAACATAACTATCTCTGTATTACATCTATCTTCCAAATCCAAACCAACGATGCATGCTGCGTGCATAACTCTATTCTTGAGGTTGTAAATGTAGATACATTCCTGTTCAGTCCGCCAGTTGGTTACTTTGATTAATATGTCCCCGTCTTTGTTTAGACAGCCTAAAACCTCTATAAAGCTGTCATCCGGAAATTCATGGTCTTTAAAATCACAGTGTAGCGTCCATTCTTTCTTGTCGTTCAATAACCAAACCGTTGTCGCATCACCAAAATATCCAACTTGGCCGTCTAGATTTACCAAGTGACCGTTCAAATGATAGATATTATTCCTTTTGGGAGGTCTAATCAACCCAAATTCCTCATTTTTAACATCAAACCAGATTACTTGTCTTGCGCCATCTTCGCTATGATACGTAGCCAACCAATGCAAACAACCATGAGCAAATACAGCTTTACCAAATATGGAATAAGCCGGAACTTGGGGTATTTTGTGCCATGAGTTAGTGCCAAATACATGCACCATGGTGCAATGAGCACTCCTCGGCCGACCCACCCGACCATTTTTGTGATATACACACACCATCTTAAAAGTGTTGGTGACGGAATCGAAACCAAGCCCACATGACACTTGATTACCACGTAATGGTAACTTTGGCAGCACATAAGATTGTTTGTTTATAGGATGAATCACAGTGAAAGTGGGCATCAGCTTACCATCAGTCTCGATTATGACAAGCCCGTTGCAAGAACCAACGTTTATATAAGTTGGGGAGAGTAGTTTCTTGTCCACAAACTCAAAAACTGGGTTACTTTTCGCCTTCAAAACATGATTAGTAATATTATCAGATTCAATCATGTGGAAACAAAGGGTTTTTGCGAGTTCTGAATTACGAGCAAGATAGAATATTATTGGGGTGGGATCCTCGGTAACTTGTTTGTCATGAACGGAGACAAAGTAACTATCGTCGATGTACTCACGCCATAGTTTTGATACACACCGGAAACGAAGCAAGGATTTTGATGGCAGTTTTGATAAGATGTCAAACAAAGGTTTCCCAACCATGTTGTGGTATTGTGCGGCCATTGTGGTCGTGTAAAACCCTAGTGATAATGTAACGACTGTAAGTTAATATCTTTTTATAGGCCAAAATTTTACTTGGTTAAGTGGAATATTTAGTACCTAAACTTTTAAAGATGCTGAATGGTACCCTGAACTTGACATTGTGAAACTTCTACTACCCTATACCCACTTAATAGTCAAACCCATTACAAATTTAAGCTCGAGCTCGTTTACGATCATAAATCTTGAGCTCGATCTCGTTTCGAGCCTTATACTTTTAGTTGTGGTTCTCCATCAGACTACTTATACGAGTATCCTGAGAGGTATGATAGGGATACTTCCACTTTAGTTCCCAAGAGCAGCATCCCATCTAGTACACCTTGCGAACACAAGAGCAATTTTGCTCCCTCTTTGTACATCGGGTCAAACTGGAGCCCTCACCTCGCCGATGGTGGTATCATACCACTTTATCGCATTTTTTAGAAAGAACAATGATATTGTAATGAACTTTTATGGGATTCACCACGTCATTTAGACATGAAATCCTGATATCCGCCAACCACGGCTTAAGATTGTAAGTCGGATGTTCCTTACACATGTTGACTGAACAAAGGTGATGCCTCTAACATATTGGTTCGAAGTGATATATAGGCCATGGAGTCCGGGTGTGATCACGGGGAATGAAGTTTCTATAGTAAGATGTCTCCACAGCTTCCACCACGATATGAGAGAGAGCTAGCAGGTACTCGTACAAATTTTATTTCATCTGGATATAAAACCCTCAGGTGTGGCAGCATCGTGCCTCACTACTGGCTCATCTTACGAAGTTATGAGCTACGGTGTCTAGTAATACGTTGGAGCAAGCCTAAATTGACAAGTGATGAATTTTCATAGCCCAACCAACAATGAATGTCCATTATGAGAGAAGTTCAACTATTGGGTGTACTTCTGGTATTTATCAACAAAACTATAAAGATTACACAAAGAGTTGGAATTGAGAGGCTTTCAATCACCTTATTATGCGGGAGCATCGGAGGTTACTCACCATCCAAACTTCACTATTGTTACAAGCATCGGAGTACACGGTGTATCGGTACTTAGGAACAATGCATTCGGAGTTCAAGAGCTCACTATGGGAATTGAAAATTTTGTTGTCGAAGTAATGGAGATACGAGGTTCGGAGTTGTGAACCATGATACCCCAAGATGGTATTATCCGTAGTTTTTACTATTTGCTAGATGATTATCATAACTCGAAGGATGAAGCTATCATTATGCGTGGAGCGGAGGTTAATTGATAAGAAAAAAGAACATATATAGTTCTAACGATTCAGTGATTCTCACTCGGTGCTCATAACTTAACTAATCGTTCTTGGATGTTATATGCCTCTGATTATTCTTTCATTTTCAGAGATGGGCATTTACAAATTTTTCCAAATACCAGAGTGAGATGGGAGGTCAAGGATTCGATCCTCACTCCTTGCAAGGCCGGAGGTCCTTTTCTACCTTTGATAGAACCGGAACCAGCCTCTCTGCCTTGGGTAGGGGTATAGTTGTCTACGTCTCAATCTCCCCATACACTGAGAAAGACGGTATGAGATCCATAACCCGTGGAAGGGGTATTAGGAGTTACTTACCAGAGTGAGATGGGACCAAGGTTCGATCAATATCCTATCAAAAGAAGACTCCGCCATTCACTACTCCTTCGGCATTCGCTACTGCTCACTGAATCTCGTGGGGAGATCTACTCCTGAACCTACCGCCGAAGATGTTGGTACGATGGTGCCTAATCCGAGTGTATCTGGACTTTCCAAGCCCATGATAAGCGAAGAGCCTCTATCTCCTCTTGGGGACTTCAATGGAAAAATTATGGCTAAGTGCATGGGGACTTGACGTGCAGCTAATTTGTAACTGAGAAAACAGTTGGATTGTGAAGTGGAGTGTGTTGTGCAAATGGTTGGTATATACAGTAAAAAATAGTGAAGGTGGAAGTTAACATGAAATTGTTGCTGAAATAAGTGATGGCCTTATACATTGAAAAAGTAAACCTTGATGTTGTTAACATGATTCCCATGTTAACATTGAAAAATAATTGCTGAAATAAGTTAACATGAAATTGTTGCTGAAATATGCAAGTCTTACAACAACTAATCTGGCATAAGCAGGAACAGCAAATACACAACTTATTCGATTCCCATAAGCAGAATGCACCTCACTTGGTCCACCAGTGAAGAAAGTCCTTACGCCTGTTGATCTTCTTTTGTAGCTGAAGAAGACCGTATAAGAGTGCTTCGGCTGTTGGTGGGCAACCAGGAACATAGATGTCGACTGGGACAATCCTATCACAACCCCTAACAACAGAGTATGAGTAGTGGTAGTAACCACCCCCGTTTTCACAAGTTCCCATTGAAATCACCCACCTTGGTTCAGGCATCTGATCATGTTCGATCAGAAAACAATGAATTTAGCATGCCATGCGAGGTAAAAAGGCAAATAGCAAACAGAACTGATTACTTATGAATAGACTAATATGGTTCATGTTCGATATCATAAACATCGACGTAAAA